>SEYY01018537.1:52500-55000 GCA_009176605.1 Armadillidium nasatum | reverse complement strand
GTTTTCGGAAAGTTCCATCAGGATTATTTTCAAAATTGGTCATTCAAATTGTGATCGTTTTAAAAAACCAGGTATACAGAAAAGCCTCTGAATTTACGTTTTGTAACCAGACTAACTATAATATATTCCGAAAGTTTTATTAAAACAAGATGAATAGTTAATATATTGAGCAGATTTTCGGTTTCAAAAAGTTTTGGTGTTCGCATACAAATATTGAAATTTTTAAAGTTTAATAAAAAAAAAAAAATTCTTATGTCATTATTAATATGTACAGCGGGCTATATATATATATATATATATATATATATATATATATATATATATATATATATATATATATATATATATATATATATATATATATATATATATATATATATATATATATATATATATTGTATCATAACATGTACGACCCACTTGAACAGTGAACAGAATACATGTACGCAATGGAAAAGTTTATATAAGTGTATGTCTTAAAAGCCATTGTTTGTGAGGCACAGAATGTTTTAAAGTAAACATGTTTATAACAATACAAACACATGACAGGGGGGAGGGTTTTGAAGTATCAGCGGCTCCATACATTCCACCTTCAGTGAGTACAGGAACTTCAAGAAGACTATTATCCTCAATGAATCAATTTCTGTTGCTGACGCAAAATTCCTTGCCACTGTTTTATTGATGACAAAGCTACTTTTACCGGGGATGAGGCGTTTAATTTTGATAACAAATATCAGTGTGATGAGGAAAATCCACATAATTATTTCTATTTATTATAGCAACGTCGGTTTAGTATTAATGTCTGGGACATTATAATCTTTGACTATTTTATCGGACATTTTTTTCGAATGAAAATTTACAGATGAATTATATTTTAATTTCTTGGAAAATGAATTGAGTAAACTATTGGAAGACAAACCACTTGACACTGTGAGACTTATGTGGTTTATGCATTACTCTTGCACCACATTTTAGAGTTGCTAGAAACTTTTTAGATAAAAGATTCTTTAATCATTGGATAAAGTCAAATATGATGTGTCCGGCACGATCTTCTTTTGAACTTCAACTATAGAGTTTTTTGAAATAATTTATTTATTTGGCACTTATTCCTGACGCTGAAATACAGTGCCACTAAAATTGGCTTCCAAAATATCTGTCAATCACCTGGGATATTTGAAAAAATTATAATTTTTTAAAATTTTATTCAGTGATTGTGGAATACAAAAATACTTTGTTCGAAATTGTCCAAAAAAAAAAAAAAAAAAAAAAAAAAAAAAAAACCTTTTTTTTTTTTTTTTTTTTTTTTTTTTTTTTTTTTTTTTTTAGTAACATTTTTATTTCCATTCTTATTGCTGTCTTATTACTATTATTATCCATTTTGCTGAAACATTGTATGGGGTATTTTTTATGAATCAACTTGATTCATAAAAATTTAAAACGGTCAATATGTTTACTTTGATTACTTCGACACCCATAGTATCTAACAAATTTTGACTTGTGAGACATACGTTTTATTGTGTATATGCTTCCTATCCAAGTGAGTCCTGCATGTTGCAATACACCTTCAAACATATAGAAGTTTTGTTGTCTCGAAGCTTGCTCTACGATATATATATATATATATATATATATATATATATATATATATATATATATATATATATATATATATATAATATATATATATATATATATATATATATATATATATATATATATATTATGAGTATATCTGAAATGAAGAGTTGGAGCCTAAGTAAAATATGTATATTGTAACCTTCATTTTGAGAAAGTTAGAAAGTTATACCATGCGAAGGAACAAACTTTTATTGAAGTTGGAGTGGTTGGATTGATCTTACTTGATGCAACTTCTGTGTCAGCTAAATTATATTATGTTTATATATATATATATATATATATATATATATATATATATATATATATATATATATATATATATATATATATATATATATATATATATATATATATATATATTAAATGATATAGAAATACCCTTAGAAAAATTGACCAACAGTAATAACCACTTTCCTCCCTTCTATTTTTGGTGATGCTTTGCTTATTTGGAATATCAAAGAGGATATTTTTATTTTTTTCTCTCTTTCGATTATTTTTGCGTTTTGTGTCGTTTGGACAGAGAGTAATAATGTTCGGTGATTTATTTGCTTAGTTATAGTAGTAGTTTTTTTTTATTATATATTATTTGCTCGTTAGCAGTTGATTTTGAGCTATTCAAGCGGTTGATATTTTCCATTTTAGGATATATATATATATATATATATATATATATATATATATATATATATATATATATATATATATATATATATATATATATATATATATATATATATATATATATATATATATATATATATATATATAAACCTGCAGCTGTTCATTTGTTGAGTAAAATTGTTTAAAGTGTGGTCCCAGCCTCAATTAAAACCTTTTTACTACGCTTACAAACACAATTTTT
>SEYY01018537.1:42500-50000 GCA_009176605.1 Armadillidium nasatum | reverse complement strand
AATGCGCATTTGCGGAAAGAGATTTTGACAAACGGGTATAAACAGAATTCGTGCTGCAAAGTTGAGTCGAATTCAAGCAACAATTTGTTCATGAAAGGGTGAGTGGCAGTTTTGAACTAAATAATCAAGTGAACTTAATTGTTGAGTTTCAAAAAGAAGAAAATTAGTAGGACCCTTTGAAGTTTTATTGTAAAGGTAAAATTTCTTTTACGATTCAGGACATATTTGTGTGATGCCTTAAATATTTTCCAAGTAAAAGTAAAGTATTAGACATTTTTCTAAAATATCATAAATTTTTTAAATATATATATTAATTATTTGTTTTATTTTAATGTTTTCCCATTGTTTTCTTTGTCTCTCAAATATGCATAAATAACTCTACAATATGCAATACTCATTTGCATATTTCAAATGCTATATACATTTGTTCTGTAAAAAATTTGTTTGAAAAATATTTTTGATTTAATATAATTTTTTTTTTTTTATTTTCAAATGTTAATATTTCATTTTAAAGTAAAAAGCTAGTGAAATTGAAAATTTTGAACATTTAAATTACTCGAATATTATTTTCTCAACCTTGAATGTTTCACAGACAATTTAAAAAATTTATTTTTTATTTTTTATTTTTTAAATAAAATCTTTCAATTTTACTGTTTCTTATTTCTATTTGAATTTGAAGAATGGAATATTAAAACGTCTAAGAGTTTTCCTGAAATTCTATTCCTGAAAAATTTTATTTGCATTTTTAAAAAAAAACAGACAATTAATAATAAGGAAATATTCTTATTCTCTATTGTAAAATCTGCAATACGTTTAGTTTACATTTCAACTCACTTTTATATCTCGTTTCCCTTTAAACTGATTCTTTTAACTTTAAAAAATAAAAAATAAAAAAAAATAATTGTAAATATACGAAAAGTTATGATTTTATAATCCGGTCGGATAATAGCGGATAATTAAACTATCCAGTCATATACCTGTTAATTATTATTATCTGACCAGATTTGATATCCTATTATTCCTATATATATATATATATATATATATATATATATATATATATATATATATATATATATATATATATATATATATATATATATATATATATATATATATATATATATATATATATATATATATATATATATATATATATATATATATATATATATATATATATATATATATATGGGCGTGTATTCTGCGTCGAACTAGCTTGTTGCAGAGAAATCAACATTTTCCAGATTCGTATTATAGGCCATTATCAGAGCCATGAGTGTAACCGTGTTGCCGTTACATCGTTATCATATATTACTTCCCCTTAAATGTTGGTGGGGGACAGGGGCAGGAGGCCATTTCTTTCCACTTACCTTCCTGAAGACGAGGGAAATGGACATTGATACTTATAGGAAAAAAGACTTTCATTGTGCCAGACTTTCAGTTTTCTTGTTGTTGTTATTCTTTTTTTTTTTTTTTCTTTTCCTTCTCTTCTTTCTTTTTGTTCGTTCCTTTCGTTGCTTATAGATTGTGATTGGCGCGCCCGGGCGAGTTCTCATACAATGAGCAAACAGATATTATGCCTTATGTAAATACGTTTATAAGAATAAAAGAAATGAATACAAATTGGACTCGAGAACTGATTTGCATTATTTGTTGTTTTGTTCTCTTTCCTTTTTGCTTTTACGTTCGTTGTTTTTTTTGTTTTTTTTATGTTTTTATTTTTTTTTAATAAAGGTTTTGCAAATGAAGATAGGAATGGAATCAGATTTATTTCGTTTGTGTATTTTGTGTATTGTTTGTTTGTTTTGTATTTTGCTTTTTTTCCATGATTTAGTCACGGTTAAATTGATATATATATATATATATATATATATATATATATATATATATATATATATATATTTATATATTATATATATTATTATATATATATATATATATATATATATATATATATATATATATATATATATATGCAAGGGAATCATAAGCATAATTCTTTCGCTGGAGTTCTTGGAGGTCTCTGGGAGAGGCATACATTACTTGTTTTCATTCGCTTTATTGGATTTTTTTCCCATTTTTCATCAAGTTTTCTAATTGATTCACAGAGATTTAATTTGATATCGTTATTTTGGTATTCTCACAAGTTTTATTTTTTCAGATAATTTCGAGGAATTTCCTCACTTGTAGAATACGTACAAGACCTTATTTTGAAGAATTGACTCTGTATTTGCTTATATAATATAAAATTGCACATTTTTCTCGCTACATATTCAAACCCTAAGTTGTATTAAAATGTTTTCTTGAACTTCCTATGTTTAACTTTTACAAACAATTACGTTAATAATATTAGCAGAGTTAATAGAATTTTTGTATTTAAATCGTAATTAGAACTTACAACCTTAAAAGGAATCTTAAAGTGATTATCCTAAATAATGATTTATGGTCGAAAGAGAAAAGTAATTTAAAATATTTTGCACATTTATTCCTTATTTTATTTTTTATTTAGTAAGTAAGGTTGTATATATATATATATATATATATATATATATATATATATATATATATATATATATATATATATATATATATATATATATATATATATAATATATATATATATATATATATATATATATATATATATATTCTTTCAAAGGTTATCCTTTTTTTGAAAAAGTGTTATAATTAAGTTCGCCGGGCAGTTGGGTCTGTTTTCAACTAATAAGCGACTGCTGCATGTCTGACACGGACTGCATGTAATGTCATGTCAAACCTATTATATTAGATTCTATTTACATATTTCATTACAACTTGCAGGCAATTTACGGAATACAGTATTTAAATCATGGTAATTTCAGCTTATATATTATATATATATATATATATATATATATATATATATATATATATATATATATATAATATATATATATATATATATATATTATATATATATATATATATATATATATATATATTATATATTAGAATCATTTTCAAGCCAGCTTGCATGTTTTTAAGGGATTCTTTCAACGAAGAAGACCTGCGTATATATTAATGTTTATTGATATTTTTATTTGTTGTAGAATTCTCATTGGTGTTTGACTGCAAAACAGATATTGTGTTATATAATTCTATCTTTATTTTGTTCATTTTACACAATTTGGTTCCTGGATGTTCGCCTTCAATTTACATTATTTCACTATTGTTTAGTTTTTAATGAAAATAAATGGTTGAAAATAGTTGAAGCGGTTGATTCCTTCTTTAAAATTTATTATTATTTTCGGTTTCGAGGTATGAAGAAAAATGTGAATATTCTTTTTTGGGTAAAAATTTGGAATAGTTTTCGTTATACTAAACTTCCGTAATTTCTTTTCTTTTCTTTTCTGATTATGACAAAAACAATTCTAATGACGTTGTAATCGGATTTTTCTCTTCGATAACACACACACACGCACACACAAATTTTATATATATATATATATATATATATATATATATATATATATATATATATATATATATATATATATATATATATATATATATATATATATATATATATATATAATTTAGGGATGGATTGAAGTATCAGTATCGGTATCGGTAAAAATTTTGGTATATGAATGGATAAAGTATCGGTATCAGTATCTGTTAGTATCGGGTATCGGCACCTGTAAATTTTTAGGTATCGGTATCGGTAAAAATTTTGGTATCCCTCCATCCCTAATATATATATATATATATATATATATATATATATATATATATATATATATATATATATATATATATATATATATATATATATATATATATATATATATTATATATGTGTGTGTGCACACGCTCGTGCTTTAGCTTATTTGTTTGCTTGCCTATAGGTGCCTATAGGCGTCATTTAGTGTATGGCCATTTTAAGCTTTATTGAAATAAAAAAAATTTTTTTTTTTATTTTAAAAAATTGTCTGTGAAACATTCAAGGTTTACATGTCCTTGAAAAAAAATATTCGAGTAATTTAAATGTTCAAAATTTTTCGATATAAATTTTCAATTTCACTAGCTTATTATTATAAAATGAAATAATATTTGGAAAAAAAAAAAAAAAAAAAAATTATATTAAATCAAAACTTTTCCCAACAAATTTTTTACAGAACAAAGTATATAGCATATGAAATATGCAAATGAATATTGCATATTGTAGAGTTATTTATATATATTTGAGAGAGAATGAAAACAATGGGAAAACATTAAAATAAAACAAATAATAAACATTTAAAAAAATTACGATATTTTAGAAAAATATCTAATACTTTACATTTACTTGGAAAATATTTAAGGCATCATACAAATATTTCCTGAATCGTAACAGAAATTTTACCTTTACGATAAAACTTCAAAAGGTCCAAATAATTTTCCATTTTGCCATTTTATTGATTTTTGTTTTTCAAAAATAAAGCACTGAAAATTGAGTGCTAACAATTGTTCTGTTGTAAATTTAATAACAAATGGAGAAGGCTTTTTACATTTCAAAATGTTGTGTTCAGTGTGATTTTTTAAGCAAATCTTGATATTTTGAGCTTAAGCGATATTGGTTATTATAATAATAATAATAATAATAATAATAATAATAATAATAATAATAATAATAATAATAATAATAATAATAATAATAATAATAATAATAATAATAATAATAATAATAATAATAATAATAATAATAATAATAATAATAAATTTTTAGCTTTCCAGTTAGTTATTATTTTGAAAATAGTAAAATAAAATCTCAATATTTTGTTACTTTGCAAAAATTTTTTTACTTAAAAGGAAAAAAATCCGTAGCATTAGATTGAAAATATTTTTTGATTAATATTTTGTAAATAATAATAATAATAATATTCAACTTTTATTATTATTATTATTATTATTATTATTATTATTATTATTATTATTATCATTATCATTAATATTATTATTATCATTCATTATCATTATATATATTATTATTATTATTATTATTATTATTATTATTATTATTATTATTATTATTATTATTTTGTGAGCTCGTAGACGTAATCGTCCTTAAATCCCTTGAATATTATTTTTGTTAATTATGGAGTTTAAAAGGATTAGATATTGAGATTCCAGAAAATGATTTCTCTTTAGAAAGGCGGATGTGAACTCAGTTTCTACACTATATTTGTCAAGCTTGACTAAGATGTTATTTTCGAATTGGGGTTTCGTTTAACTTTTGTACGTACGCTCTTTATGGTTTCTACTTTTAATTATATTCCTATTTTAAATTTAAACCAATATCTGGAAAAAGAGATTTTTTTTTCTTCTTCTTCTGTTGTTGTAAACTTTTAGGGAATTTAGAAGTTTCTCTATTCCTTCCCTTCCATTCCCTTCTACTCTCCTCTTTTTTTAAGGCTTCTCTCTTACTCAACTTTCTCTTCTCCCTTCATCTATCTTCTCCCTCCCTTCCTCCCCTTTTCTTTCTCCTGTCCTCACTTCTCTCTCTTTCACTTTATATATATATATATATATATATTTATATATATATATATATATATATATATATATATATATATATATAATTATATATTATATATATATATATATATATATATATATATATATATATATATATATATAATTCCGGATCATTTTCAAGATCCAGTCACTTACCAGCTGGAGTTTTCTTTAAAATATAATAATAAACAGGAAATTCTTGAAAATATGAATGTTTTAGTTTCAGACAATGCAATCTACTTATTAGATTGGTAGATATTTATCTGTAATTTTCTGTATTAAAGCTATAACCTTTTATAAACAGGAATAATCTTTATATATATATATATATATATATATATATATATATATATATATATATATATATATATATATATATATATATATATATATATATATATATATATATATATATATATTATTATTATATAATATAAAGCGATTAGCAAATGTATATTAATTGAAAGATTTTTCTTTACTTATATTTCATTTTAACATGATGAAGATTTTTAATATTTAAAATGCATTTGATATTGAAATTGATGTCTTTTGATATTCTTTGAATTGTCTTTTAGTGATATAGTTTTTGTAGATATTTGTTATAATCGTGATGTAATTTGCTATAATAGCTGAAATATATGCTGAATAAATAAATATTCATTAGAAATATATAAAAAATATAATAGAGGTTAAAGAACACCGTTATTATTAAGTTCATTTTTTTAAAAAAAATACAGTGCGTCTATTATGCGGTCGACAATTTTGTTAAAATTGATTATTTGCTGTAAATTTTTTTTTTCCTTTTCTTCCAGCATTTAATGAAATTTCTTGAGTAGGTAGAATTGAACGAGTTACACAGTTTTTGTTTACCTTTTATCTTTTGTAATACTTAACCATTTGATTTCTTGGTATGACATTGAGAGGACTATATAGAAATGTCAAATGGGAGAGTAAATGAGTAAATGAAAAAAAAAAGTTGATGGAACTCGTCCAATTTTATCTGCTTTGATAATTTAAAAAAAAAAGAAAAAAAAAATAATGAAATGAAAATTTACAACGTCATCCCTTTGCCAGATATTGTGGAAAAAAGTATTACACATTTTATTTTTGAATTTTGTTTTGAGAAGTAATAAATATAAAACTTGTTTAGTACATATTTTAATTCTGTGTGTATGTGTGTATGCGCGTGTTTTTTTTTTTTTTGTGTGTGTAGATTAATCAACTCAAAATTGGGCTTTAAAATTAGGAACAGATGACAAAATATTTTGTATTCACAAAATTCTTTAATTTGAATTTTTTATTTTTTTTTTAAACGTACAATTATATCTACTTTGAAACATTTTATAAATATAAGATAAAGAGTAAAATAAGTGAGAGAAAATTTTAAATTTTGACAATTTAAATTTACGATAAAGATGTATAAAAGGTGTAATTTTTAACGTTTAATTAAATAAAAGAATCTTAATCAAAAAATCATTGTCAAAAACCGTAATTTATCTTTTTAAAATTTTGGTGAATGAAAAATTTAACTGACGTGGCCAAATTTATTTTCACATAATAATAATAATAATAATAATAATAATAATAATAATAATAATAATAATAATAATAATAATAATAATGGTGACAGTCAATTTCTTTTTGAACTTAAGCTGTAAATGTTGCCAGCGTAGCTAGATTTTTACTTACTGAAGGCGCCAGATACAGAGGAGCATTAGTATTTTCTTGCATTGTCTGATAGAGTTTCTTATTAAACTTAAGATATCTAATGGTCATGGTAGATCTGCCCAGTCGCATTTATAGTGTACACGTATGCCATCATATAAATTTGTTTTCAGATAATGTAAGGTCGGACATCCGGCTGGAGCAATAGTTTTTAGACCGAACTATGCGACCTTTTAAATCTTTGGCTAGAGCTACAATATATATATATATATATATATATATATATATATATATATA
>SEYY01018537.1:35000-37500 GCA_009176605.1 Armadillidium nasatum | reverse complement strand
AAAAAAAAAAAAAAAAAAAAAAAAAAAAAAAAAATATATATATATATATATATATATATATATATATATATATATATATATATATATATATATATATATATATATATATATATACGAAGTCCTGTTAAAAGTTTAGATTAGTTTCGTATGTCAAAAACAAATTGTTTTCCTAATTTTTTTAGTATTCATATGTCAAAAATTCTCTGTCTCATTATATATATATATATATATATTATATAATATATATATATATATATTATATATATATATATATATATATATATATATTATATATATATATATATATATATATATATATATATATATATATATATATATATATATATATATATATATATATATATATATATATATATATATATATATATATATATATATATATATATATATATATATAATATATATATATATATATATATATATATATATATATATATATAAATTATATTTTTTTAAAGTTTTTTTTTTTTTTTTTTAATCTTTTTTTTTTTTTTTTTAAAGTCTTAATTTTCTTATATTTTGTTTAATTTATTCAACCATTAGTAAGTATAATTTGCAATTACACCAAGTTAATTGCAACAGTCCATAAACAGTATTGATAGTACACTAAGGATATATTATATATATATATATATATATATATATATATATATATATATATATATATATATATATATATATATATATATATATATATATATATATATATATATATATATATATATATATATATATATATATATATATATATATATATATATATATATATATATATATATATATATATTATATATATATATATATATATATATATATATATATATATATATATATATATATATATATTAGTAGGATAGTTATTGTAAAGTTCAATGATAAGTTGGTTGGTTTATTTTTAGAATGAGTTCTGAATATAATTTAGGGTTTTTTACGTTAGGTTAGGTTGAATAAGGTTGTTAGATTACGTTAATTGAGGTTACGTTAGGTTGGATTAGGTTAGGAACATATTTTATGTCATGTGTGGAGAGACTCAAGAAGTATTGCTCTTTTTGCTATTCTTGAACGTAAATAAGAAACATTAATGAATTGTATAAACAATAAAATTAAGCCAGGGACAACAATTTATATAGTAATTGTTTCGCCTAATACAGAAACATAAATAAATTACATGGATATAATTTCCAACACAAAAAACTTTTCTCTTAATAAATAAATATATGTCTAAAATTAATTAAATTGTAGGAGGTAGCTTGAAATAAATAAAGAAGTTGTATTTTTGACGTTAGAGAAATTAAAAGTAAAATATTTTTTCCTTAAATTGTAAAAAATTATTTTTTTTAATAAATTTTGCCCTTTTTAAGTAAAGACAGCGCTGACAGCTTTTCTGCTTGAAATATGTTTTTATGCCCTGTATAGTAACAAGATCCTCTAAATAAATATATATATATATAATATATATATATATATATATATATATATATATATATATATATATATATATATATATATATATATATATATATATATATATATATATGTAAAAGCTTGTTCAAAATCTGAATATTTAACGAATCAAATTAATCCACATTATCCAAGAGACGGCATCTCACGCGTTCCCCTTTCACATCCTGTGAAGAAGACATGATCAGAAAAGGTATACATATAAATACACTCATAGAAACACCCACACAGACACACACACACAGAGGCTCGAATTCATTCGTAGAATCTCTTATTGTCACTTTGGCAGCACTCGTCATCATCAGGGGGTTTGAAACGATACATTTGGGTTGCGCGAGGCACTCTCCCAGCGTAATAATGTAAGCTCAGCTTTTGCGGCACCTACTTTAAAGCTTGGAACCCCGGGCCTCTCAACTACTTTTTGGTCTCCCATTCCCCCCTTTCTTCTTCATCTCAATCCACGTATTCCATTCGATAACAGTGCCACATTTCCTCTCCGGCTTTCCTCTTGACCCCCCCACCCTCCACCCTCTCCCATCTATCCACGCAATATTCCTAATTTCAACTCAATTCTCGTAAATGGAAAACATTTATCCCTCAAACCCTTTCTTATTTATATATATATTATATAATATATATATATATATATATATATATATATATATATATATATATATATATAATATATATTATATATATATATATATATATATATATATATAAATTAAATAATTTTTGCAAAGGAAAAAAAGTTTACTATTAATATTTTTAGGTTATTTAATAATTTACTAAATTAATAGAAATAAAAAGTCAGTCTTATCTCCTACCATATATATAAGGTAGGTTGGAGAGAAAGTAATGTCTTTTTTTTCCTTATGATTACTTTTAAATGATCCTAAGAGTCACTTGATTGTTAATTTAAATGAAATCCGAGTTCTAATGTATCTTTAATTCTTTCAGAAATAAAATGCAGTAAATTAAGATAAGTTTAATTGCTTTAACCATTAAAAAATGGATG
>SEYY01018537.1:15000-17500 GCA_009176605.1 Armadillidium nasatum | reverse complement strand
AGAGAGAGAGAGAGAGAGAGAGATCCTGGGAGTTCCACACAGGAAAAAAATCGGAATGCTATTTTGTTTCTTAAATAGACTGTCAGATTTATTTGTTTCTTTCATAATGTTATGGAACTGCTGTTAATTTAATGAGGCTTCGTTAAGTTCATTATTTTGCCTTGTGATGAGTTTATATTTATTTATTTATTTTTTTTATGTCTCCTCTGGTGGGCAAAGGCCAAAGGCCTACCATAATCCACCAGAGTTTAATGAGCATACGAAATCGGGTCGCTAATGGCGGACGTGACCCGATACACGGCGTTTAAAAGTGTGCAAGTCAAAGGAAGTTGGGAAAACAGATAAAGGGAGTGTGTTCCAGACTTTACCAGTAGAGTACATAAGAGAGCATAGCGGTTAAGTCTGGGGTCGGAGAGTTGGACAGAGAAAAGATTAGACTGTGTAGAAAGTCGTGTCGCACGAGCCCTTCTCAATGGAGGAGGTATGCGACGTGAGAGTTCAGAAGAGCAATGTCCGTTGTAATAGCGATAGTATAGAGAGAGTGACGCAACAATTCGACGGGAAGAAAGATATTGGAGAGAGTTAGTAAGAGCAGGGAGTTGATAAGACGAAATGCCCTAGACTCCACCTTTTCAAGAAGAGCTGTATGTGTGGAACCACCCCAGATATGCGAGGCGTACTCCATACAGGGGCGAACAACACTCCTATACAGAGCAAGCAACTGGGGTGGCGTAAAAAAAACTACGAAGGCGCCTCAAAACACCCAACCTCTTAGTAGCTTGTTTAGAGATAGAAGTAATGTGATCTTTTCAAGAAAGATCACGAGAAAAAGAAACACCGAGAATATTGAGAACAGATGAAGGTCTGAGTTGAGTGTTTTCGAAGAAGATATCATAGTTGTGTGGAAGATTGTGTCGAGTAGAAAGATGGAGGAATTGAGTTTTTGAAGCATTGAAAACAACCATGTTTTCTCTGCCCCAATTTGAAATACGAGATAGATCAGAGGTCAGTTGCTCCAAGGCCATCCTTCTTGAATCTATCAACTGCTTTTGGGAGGACGTCTTTCAAATTGAAAGGAATAATGAAGGGTGGAGTCATCGGCATAGGAGATGAAGTAACAGAGAGAAGATCATTGATGAAAATTAGAAAAAGAGTTGGGGATAGGAGAGATCCTTGAGGAACACCACTATTAATAGATTAAAGGATGAACGGTGGCCGTCTACAACATCTGCTATTGAACGACCGGAAAGGAAATTAGAGAGAAGGTCACAGAGAGAAGGATAGATTCCGAAAGAGGGAAGTTTAGAAATCAAAGCTTTGTTCTAGACACTATCGAAGTCTTTCGATATGTCTAGCGCCACAGCGAAAGACTCGCCGAAACCCCTGAGAGCGGAGGACCAAAAGTCAGAAAGAAGGAAAGAAGATCACCAGTAGAACGTTCTTTACGAAAACCATACTTACGATCAGAGATAAGATTAGAAGAATTGAGATGTTTCCAAATCTTCCTGTTGATGATAGATTCGAAAATTTTAGAAAGAACGGAGGTTAAAGAAATTGAACGATAGTTAGAGGGTTGAGAAGGGTTCCTCTTCTTCGGCACAGGCTGAATGAGTGCACGTTTCCAGCAAGAAGGGAAGGTCGAAGTAGAAAGGCAAAGACGAAATAGTTTACCAAGGCAGGGTGCATGCTCGGAAGCACAAGTTTTGAGAACCGCAGGAGGAATACCGTGTTATTATTATGTACTTTATTTCATTTATTTGTATTTTTTTTTATTTAATTCATTTAATGGTGAGATTTATATTAATATAGGTTTTAAAGTTCTTTCATGTTTCCTATTTTAATATTGATAATAATAATAATAATAATAATAATAATAATAATAATAATAATAATAATAATAATAATTATCAGTAAAATAATATTGAGATAATAATAATAATAATAATAATAATAATTATCAGTAAAATAATATTGAGATGATAAAGTAGACTTCTGGGGTAAGGATAACGCCTCAACTCATGCTATTTTATGTACTATAATTATGAGTGTTACATAAAAATATGTAATATATATTTTTTTCTCAACCGAAACAGGTCTTATTAGATATATTAAGCGTGTTATTGCAATTTAATCTTAATTTCTAAACCTAGATCTAATAATCCACATAATAATAATAATAATAAAAATAATAATAATAATAATAATAATAATAATAATAATAATAATAATAATAATATTGTGGGTTATATTAGGGGTTCAGTAGCCCGGAGGGAGTGAAATGTCCTATATAGTGTTTTGGTTATAGAAGTAGTAATATTGGTCAGTTATTACCATTACTACTACTACTATTTTATTATATTATGTATTTTTTTTTTATTTTTAAATTATTATTATTATTATTATTATTATTATTATTATTATTATTATTATTTTTCGTAAAGAACTTATTTTTGTTAAAAGGGGCCAGGCACTCATGAATTATCCGAGTGTGTCTAACTGT
>SEYY01018537.1:0-10000 GCA_009176605.1 Armadillidium nasatum | reverse complement strand
AAAATCTTAGCCATCAATTTGCATGCTTACAAAGAAAACGTATCCAAAACATCTCTATAATTTACTCTAACTTTTCCTTCTAAATATTTTGAAAAATTCTTTAAATATTTTGAAAATTCTTTCAGTTTCTTTGAGGAACACTGTTATCAATTTAGCTTTGAAATTTGTTGAGGTGCATAGCAAAAACAGATTGAAAAGAGCGTTCCCTTTTGTGTGTGTGTGTGTATATATATATATATATATATATATATATATATATATATATATATATATATATATATATATATATATATATATATATATATATATATATATATATATATATATATATTTATATTTTTTTTTTATATTATTTTGGGGGGGTGGGGTGGGTGGGAATCTGGTCTTTATACTGAAAGGTAACACAAAAGCTGGGAACATAAATGCGATAAATAAAATTCTTAAATAAAATCAGTTGTTTTACTAAATTCCTAAACACTTATATAAAACGACGTTTTGGGAATTTTCTCTTTCCCATCATCAGTATCTTAAAGTGATTTAGTGGTATATAAATCTTCGATGGTAAAACTTTTGCAAGATATTAATAATAAATTGATAAGAGAACACTTTTTTTTTTTTTTTTTTTAAACAGAACAGGATGAACTCATATTTAGAATATCGTTGTTTAACACGAACGGGTAACCGTTTCACTTCTCCTAACCCTTCCACCATTAGAAATCTTAGTCATAGTAAAAACCACCCTATAGACTCTAATCATTTCCCCATCATCAAACAAACCAACCAACTACTCGATTTAAAAATACTAGAATCTATTCACATTTCTATTCTCAAGCCTTCACTTAACAATGACATAGGTACAGTCGTGAACAAAAGTTCGTTCCTATTAAGCTGGAAATCAATATTTATATAAAATGGAGATCGTATCAGGTTCAGCCAATCACAGTTCAATTAAGCCCCTCTCTATGTTTTTATTTTCTTTTTATTCAAAATAGAGCTGTTATGAAATGATTTCCATTTTATATAAATATTTATTTCCAGTTTAATAGGAACGAACTTTTGTTCACGACTGTACTTTTCAGTTGCTTCTATTCTAAATGTGAGTTCATATATACTGTTCTGGTTAAAAAAAGTGCTCTCTGTTGTTAATTTAGTATTTATTTATTTCTAAATGTTTTACCATCGAATTTATATACTACTTAAATAACTTTAATATCTTGATGATGGGAAAGAGAAAATTCCCGAAACGTCGTTTTATATAAATGTTTTGGAATTTAATAAAACAACTAATTTTATTTAAGAATTTTATTTATGGCCATTATGTTCCGAGCTTTTGTGTTACTTTTCATTATATATATATATATATATATATATATATATATATATATATATATATATATATATATATATATATATATATATATATATATATATATATATATATATATATATATATATAAGATTTTTTTTTTTTAATTCCACCGAATCCAGAAAACACAAAGAACACTCAAAGTGGTTCATTGAATCCATTTATATGGGGAATACAGTCATACGAGTGGAAAAATAAAACAGAATTAATAAAATAATCAAATGAAAAATAAACTGCATGACATTCAGAAATAGTAACTGACATAATAAATTTTTTTTATTAGGAATCAAAAAAATTCATTGAAAAAAAAGTTCTCTTTAGATTTTATAGATGTCATTTCAGTTTGATACGATAACATCAAAATTAAGGCTTTTTGATATCAAAGCAATTTGGATACACCATCACTCGTCAGAGTTTAACTTATTTCTGTACTTTGTTTTTAAGCTTATGTTAATGGAAAATATTGACAGTATGTGAATCTTCTGGAAAATAATCAGAACAGCTTTCAAAGTTCGCTAAGATGCACTTAAATTGGGTTCTTTGTTCCACCAAAAGAAAGATCTTAGCACAGCCGTTTTAGATAAGACTGCTCTATTGTTTTTGTTATACATTTTCTCTCCAATAGAGAAGCTTTATCAAGAATGAGAAATCTTTCTCTAATTAAAATTTTATTGATTTATCAAATACCATCTCTATGATACCTCAAAAGACATAAACTTCAAGTATATTTTTTTTTTTTAAAGACAAAAGCAGTTGGACTTCATTTTAAATTATTTACTTCAATAATTGTGCTTGTGTCTTTTAAAATGTTTTAAAATGAATTGTGAATTAGATTATATAGATCATATGGTTGAGACACCCATGTCTCTTCCCTATAGTGATATGTTTGAAGACAGTCATCTTTCTATCTGTCAAAGTTTTAACTAAATTGTGAATTTTAGTTCCTTCTAGGAGGGGACTTTTAAGAACAGATGGAGAAAACTGCTTGTCCCACTGACAGGGTGAAAACCCTTCTAGGGAGAAGATGTAGATGTGATGTATATATAATATTTCGTTTACTAACTATATATACAACGTAAAAGTTGTGTGCAATGAGGTAAAATTTCTAGGGCTGAGGGGAGATTGAGAAATTTTAGGCATACAGTTTTTAAAAGCAGTTTTTAATCTTTTATTATCTTTTAAATATTGTTTATGAAATATGTTTATTATGTAAGATTCTTGAAACGGCTGGAGAAGATGTGGTTCTAACCCAATAAACTCTTTCTACACTTAGGTTCTATATAAAAAGTTTTATTTAACACCGGACAACAATATTGCTTAGATGTTATAAGGAAGACTTTACAGCAAATTGTGACGTAAGTTGTTACGACATAGGCTCATATCGATGAAAATCGTATATTATACAACAATTCTAAGGTAAAGTCTTTTGAAAATTAAGAAGACAACGAATTGATAACCCCTGTTTCTAAAAAAAAAAATTTTTTCTTTATCGTTTTACACTTCATTATTTCGTGAAGTAATTGTTTCCTAAGCTTGGAAAATTACAAAACTTAGAACTTGTTTTAGCGATTTAAGGTTTGCCGGATTCCAACTTCCTTTTTGAATAACCCGTATTAAGTAAGTGTCTTTAATTTAAATTTCATCAAGATGTGCTGCTGTGACAGATAGTTCCTTTAAAATGGATAATGTGTCTGCCTCTGTGGGTGTTAAATTGATTTTCGGTATCAGATTTATGCAAATTCTCAGCTTTTTTTTAACAAATACTCTCAGAAGAAAATCTTTATTATTATTATTATTATTATTATTATTATTATTATTATCATTATTATTATTATTATTATTATTATAAAAAATGCCTCCAAAACACATTGAAAAATTTTGAAGTTTCTTCCAAATACATACTTCTTTTACTGGAGAAAGAATAAAATAAATGGCAAAAGAAAAGATGGAAAACAGAATTGGAGGAAAGGAAGAAATGTTTTTTTGGAAATAGATTTTCGTTCCTAAAGATAAAGCACTTCATTGACTGAAGGATTCGAGTCCCTTAATTTAAGAGATCTTTTTCTCGCCTCTTGGGTTTCTGTAAAGGCTGAATGGTCGTTGAGAGCCACTATAAGGGCAGTAAGGGTCTCCGTATAAAACCGATGTAAATGGCGTTGGAGGGCTGGTGAGAAGAGTAAGAATATTTACCATTTAAAGGGGAGGAGGGGGGGGGGGATACTGGGAAACGAAAATTTCAAGAAAGGGAAAGGGAGCTGTTTAATGATGTCAATTTTGTTGGGTTAAGTTTGCGCCTATTTACGGTCTTTATAGGAATGTTTTTTTCATTGATTTAAATTTCAAGAAGGAAATTAGAGGAATTTTAGGCCTGTTTGCATAACATTAAGAAAATATGTTGAAATGTTTCTCTCTGTCTTTGTTTCTCTTACATATGCACTCACTTGCAATATATATATATATATATATAATATATATATATATATATATATATATATATATATATATATATATATATATATATATATATATATATATATATATATATATATATATATGTAGAGTGGCGTAATTATGGGGGAGTGATATGGACGTCAGATCACCCCCCAGAGCCTCTTGCCTACATCGTTGTTAATGAACGAATCCAGACCTAATGCTATAAACTTACATAAACCAGAACCGCTCCCAAAAACTCCCGGCGAAATATGGGAAATTTCGACAACGCATGGAAACCAACTGAATATTTTACCTTCCCCGGTACAGAACATGCACAAAAAGTACACTCTATAGAAAGTGAAGAAACGAGAACCTGTGTGTTTCGCTTTCAATATCACTGCCTGAACGCTTTTCTTGGTTTAGTATATTCGGCAATGGAAAATAGAGCATACTGCAAATACTGTGTATTATTTTCTAGAGGAGAGGCAGGTGTCAATTCACAGGAAAAACAATTAAAAATTTACGCTCTATGATTCGTTAAAATTCGACATGGATTGTATTGCTGATGCTGAGAGTTTTAAGCAAGTGTGGGAAATGCCTGGACTATCAATTCAAAAGAATTATTAAGGAAAGAATGCAATAAATATTTGTGAACAGAAAACGACCTGTTCCAATAATTGAAACAGTATTACTGTGTGGTCGGCAAGAATTGGCTCTTCGTGGCGGTCGAGATTCTGGTAAAATATCTGTCAGAAGAACACACAAATATTGAAGGAAACTTTCGTGTAATACTACGGTATATAGCAAAAGGTGATGTTAATCTGCAGACATCTTTAGAGGGAGAGAGTTATAAATATCTTAGACCACAAATTCAGAATTCCATAATAGAAGCCTGCAATAATTTATCGTAGCAAATTGTTGACACTGTTAATTAACAAGGCTAAATGTTTTGCAGCTCAGGTAGATGAAACTTCGGATATCTCCGGCATTGAGCAAGTTTTCATTTGTGCTAGATATGTTAATACTGAGACACTAAAACTATGTGAAGTTTTCTAAATTTTGTTCCTAAATGGGATTTAACAGGCACAGTACTGACTGATCTAATTTTAGATAGTTTTGGATTGTTTGGCAATGATACAGCGTATCTTCGGGGTCAAGGATATGATGGAGCTGCAGCGATGTCGGGTGCCTTCAACGGAGTACAAAACACGTTTCTAGGATTCATCTACTTTCAGTCTACACTCATTGCGCCGCTCATTCACTGAGTTTAATTGTGTCCAAGTCTTGTGAAGTCGTTGGAATACGATGTTGCATTGGAGTCATTGCAAAAGCACACGATTTTTTTTAGTCCACCAAAAAGGAAAGACATTTTGTGAAAAGAAATCGAAAATTCAGAATTCTCAACGAAAGTTAAAACTTTGAAAAAACATTCTGCCATACACTGGATTGAAAGATACTATTGTGTCAGTGATTTTTTAAAAACTTTTAATGCCTATTAGACTCTAGATGTAATTGAGAACTTGAGAGACACAGATGCTTCTGGAGATGCAGTACTGCTTAAAAGTGTTATATTACATCCATAGTTTTTGCTCTCCTTACTTGCTTTACGGGAAGTGTTCGGAGTTGGATTACCATTTAGTAAACACTTACCAAAAATAAACACTGATCTTAAATCTTTTTTAAATATAGCTACTGCTACACAGAGAGAACTACAAGGTCTGCGCAATGATGTTAACAATCACTTTTGCAAGGTGTTTCAGGAGGCAAAAAGTCAATGTGAAAATCTTGGAGTTGTCATGAATATTCCAAGAATAACATTAAGACAAAAATATCGTTCGAATCTACCCATTCTTGAGCCTGAAGATCGTGTCACTATTTATATTCCGTTTATGGAATTTTTTATATCTGAATTGGAACATACATTCTTACGAGACACTGATATATTTAAAGGATTTCAAGTACTATTTCCATCATCAAAATCCCTTCCAATGTCCAGTGAGGAGGAATGAGATTTGAGAGTTCTTCTAGAAACGTAAGATGCAGATCTCAATGGACCTCCTTCGAACGCAATAGCAGAGTTCAAATTATGTTGGAAATGTCAAAATACAGAAAATCTGCCATATAATACTGCAATGGATGCCCCCATCCACATGCAATAAGGACATGTTCCCCAACATTTGCAAGTTGCTGCAAATCCTCGCTACTATACCTGTATCAATTGCAACACCCGAAAGAACTTTTTCCACCTTAAAAAGAATTAAAACTTTCTTGAGAAATACCGATTCACCGAGAAATTCAGGAAACGTAAACTAAATAATTGACGTTCTGTAAATAATGCACAATCTGTAATGGATTCGTCGACTTTTATTATATACATATATATATATATATATATATATATATATATATATATAATATATATATATATATATATATATATATATATATATATATATATATATATATATATATATATATATATATTATATATATATTATATATATATATATATATATAAGGAAAACAGAATTCTCCAAGATCCCCCCTTCCAGTAAAAAAATTGTAGTTAAGCCACATATATATATATATATATATATATATATATATATATATATATATATATATATATATATATATATAATATATATATATATATATATATATATATATATATATATATATATATATATATCATTAAAACACTAAAACATGAAATGGACAAGGTTTTATCCACGGAACGTAGAGACCTCATCGGGTCCGGTTTGATAAGACAAACGAAAAAAAGACTGTCCTCTCTCTGTCTTATCAAACTTGACCTGTAGAGGGCCCTGCGTTTCGGGACTGAAACGTTGTCTTTATTATGTTTTAGTGGTTTTAATGTTTTACATAAAAATTAACATAATATTTTAGTGTTTTTAATATTATATATATATATATATATATATATATATATATATATATATATATATATATATATATATATATATATATATATATATATATATATATATATATATATATATATATATATAATATATATATATATATATATATATATATATATATATATATATATATATATATATATAAAGCATTATTGAAGTACGATTTTGTTCATTAATTATTTATAAGATAATCTTTTAATGCTTTATTTTGTTATTTATTTATTTTTATTTATTTTTCAAGCATCTAAAAGGAAAGGTGAGATTTTTATTTTTTTTATTTTAAGTTAAGCTTTTTTTGTGTGTTTTGTTTTTCTTTTCTTTGTAATTTTATTATCTAAGTTCTAATTCTTTTTTATTACTATATTTTATAGAGTTATTATATAATAATAATAATAGTAATATTCCTCTAAATATTCTTTCATTTTCTTTTAAAATTGATTGTTATATATAATATATATAATATATATATATATATATTATATATATATATATATATATATATATATATATATATATATATATATATATATATATATATATATATATATATATATATATATATATGCAATAATCGCAATAAATAAGTTGTGAAATATATGGTAGGTTTGTTTTTGGGTTCGAGGATAGCTCAATGGTAAAGCGTCGAACTTTTGTTCGTAGTCGAAACATGCTGTGGTTCGACTCTGGAGAAGAGGAGGAAAGTCTTCCTTGTCTATCTACTCTTAAGTGTTAAAATAATGTCAAATCTGAAGGACAAGAGAAGGACATTGTGAAAACCTGTTGATAATGCCTTGATGGGAGCTCGTTCTCTCAAAGTTGTTCTTGAATCGAACTTTTTTGGGTTCGAGGATAGCTCAACGGTAAGGCGTCAACTTTTGTTATTCTCAGTCGCAACATACGGTGGTTCGACCTCGGAGGAGGAAAGTCTTCTTTGCCTTCCCGTAATTGTTTTATATTTTCCATCATATATATATATATATATATATATATATATATATATATATATATATATATATATATATATATATATATATATATATATATATATATATATATATATATATATATATATTACACCATATCCCGCATGATGCAGGGTGGCGTCGACTCAGGAAAATTCTTGCAGTCATACATGGGAAGTTATTTTTTTTGTTTTTTGAAAATATTTTTTTAAAAAAATTTAATTTTAAAATAAATCTGTTATTATTTTTAAGTTCGGAAATTATTTTTCTTTTCAATACAATTCTACAGCATTCTCTAAACAATCTTTCCAATTTTCAGAATAGAATTGTGAAAGCTGCTATGTCTTTTCTTCTCTTCTCTTCTCTTCCATCTGATTCTTCTTTCCTCCATCTTGTCCATAAAAGATCTTCAAAGTCCTGTATTTGTTTCCATCTTCGCCGGATATAAAGATCATCATTATCAAATGGTCCTGGAGGAAATATCACTCCCAAATGAGAAAGCAATTAGGGGGTTGGTGTAATTGGACTACTATTTAATATAGATTCAATTTCACATAGGAGAATGTAAATAAAGTCCATCGTCATCTAAGTGCAATTGTTCATTCATATTCAAATGTTCTATGTCTCTAAGTTCCTTTTCAGCACCAACAAAATTAGTCCCATTATCACTTCTAATAACAATAGGAAAGCCTCTACGAGCCAAAAATCTTCTGAATGAGTTTGTAAAAGAAGAAATATCGAGAGAAGCAAGTAATTCCAAGTGCAGTCAGTGCCTTACTTGCTAAGCAGATGAATATAATACCATAGCGTTTGACTTTTGTTCTTCCTCTTGCCACTATAAATGATCCAAATGTATCAATGCCAATTTGTGAAAATGATGCAGGGAGATCTGACTAATCTCTCAACAGGAAGATTTCCCATGATTTGTTCAACTTGCCTTTTGCGGTAAGAAACACAATCATTTATTATCAGAAGGTATTGCAATGTAGAATTAGATCTTTAGTATCCATATATGTTTTTATGCAGAAGAAATCAGCAGCAGCAGATTTAAGTCATCTCATTAGAAGAAATTAAAGAAATTGCAACACAGAATTAGGACTTCAGTGTTCATGTGTTCACCATGTTTGAAGCCATCCGTACAAGATTTATTTTATCAACTTATTGGAGGTTTTATTCGAGTTGAAGAGAATCTTCTTGGTTAAAATAAATTCATCTTCCACGTAAAATGTCAATGTTTAAGTATTTCTGTTTTTTTTATATTTGAACTTAAGATTCATCTTCCTGGTGTTTCTTAAACAATTTTTTGCATATCTTATAGAGGAATTATAATCCTTTAATAAATTTTAAGCTTTACATTTTCAATATTGGGTCAATATAAATATAATATAATATATATATATATAAATATATATATATATATATATATATATATATATATATATATATTATATATATATATATATATATCTACATCTACATCTACATCCTCTCCCAGGAAGGGTTGTTACCCTGTCAGTGGAACCAGCATCTTTCTCCAACTGCTCTTAAAAGTTCTCCCAGAGTCCTCTAAAAGATCATGTATTTCTGTCGTTGGTCTCAATGCCGGTCCATGAGTCTTATAGAAACTCTCAGGTAGGGTTTTCACCCTTTCAGTAGGACCAGCATCGTTTTCCAGCTAACTTCTAAACAATCACTCCAAGAGCTCTCCAGAAGATTGTGCTTCTCTGAGCTATGGTTCCCAATGCTGGTTCTAGAGTTATTACAAGCCTTTGGCAGAGAATCACAAGGCTGGGTGGCTAGTCCTGTCGTCCTCTTTTTTAGTCTCCTCATATGATCCAATCCTGTCGTCGATTTTCACACTCATATTTTTAAATTTTAATTTCTTAATGTTAAGGTTTTACTTTTCATTGAAAGCCGAAAGTACAGTATATTGGAAGATTTGTTGCTCCTCTAAATTTGAGATATAATTTAATTTATTTATTTTTTCTTAAATGTAAAATTATTTTCTAAAATTCTTATTATTAAAACAAATTTTTGCTACTACTTTTTAAAATTTTGTTCAGTAATCTCTTAACGCATAAACCTTCTCTCTTCTTTTCTCTCCTCAATCTTCTTTCTGATCCTTCCCACTTTTCTTTTCCCATCTGTTTTTAGGCACATCCACTCTCGACGACCGTGGAATCATATATATATATATATATATATATATATATATATATATATATATATATATATATATATATATATATATATATATATATATATATAATATATATATATATATATCAGTGATG
>SEYY01018536.1:32500-35205 GCA_009176605.1 Armadillidium nasatum | reverse complement strand
CATGACATATCCAAGACTTTTGTCTGGTTATGAGGTTATGACATGACTGCTTTCCAAGCTCCCCTCTTTAGGGTTTCCTCCTCATTGCTTACTTATGCCTAGCTTTCTTTCTAATCGTTTCAAATCAAATAGGCTGTTGCCGAAGGAGCAACTTTTTTCTTTTCTGTCAACAATGGTGTTCCACAGGATTTTGTCTTATCTTCATGCCATATTCTTACTTTTCATTAATGATCTTCTAAGTTGTTCAACTAACTCTATCCATTCACACTCCGATAATATGGGGTATTGCAATCATATCCAGAGTGGCTCGGGTTTTAACTATATTTTTGATAGGATCGGGTCAAAGGAAAAAAGACTTATAAACTATTTTTCGTATTTTCCAGTTTACACAACTCTTTATCTTTGTGACGTTATGTTATTGCTCTGTCTCTTTTCAACGGGGTCCCAGTTCCATAAGGGGTGTAATGTTTGCACATGAGTTTGTGTGGACTTTGGCAACCGATTCATGCCTGCTCTTTATGGTGCTTCCTTCTGTCCAGCCACCACGATTTTGTGGAATTCTCTTCAATCCTCTATGCTTCCCGCTGAATTTAATCTCTCTCACTTTAAAACTCGCATCAGTGCTTACCTGCAAAATCTGTGGCATGAAGAAATTTACTTCATTTTAACTCTTGATGCTTTCAAAATTATTTATATATATATATAATATATATATATATATATATATATATTATATATATATTATATATATATATATATATATATATAATATGAATAAGTTATGAGAAAACATAAAGAACTACTGAAATTCTCTGAGAGAGGGGCCATGTCCTCCCCCTAGAAAATTTTCTAGTTACTAATGTCTGGGGAGAAGCTGAGAATGTTGGTGAGGGAGTTTGTGATGGAATGTGCTTCCAAGGGATTGAGGGTAAAGTCAATAAAGAGTAAAAAGTAATGAGGATTGGGGGAAGTAAGAAGAGAGGAATGGGAGAGTGTCGAGGTAGGGGGATAGAAATATGAGAAGGTAGAAGAGTTCAAATATCTGGGAATGCTTGTGGAGGGAAATGTGGGGGGATGGAAGAGGAAATAAAGAATAGAGTGGTGGAGGGAATGAAGTGATGGGAGATTGAGGGAGGTATAGAAGAAAGGGAGAGTACAGAAGGAAATTAAAGCAAGAATGTTTGAGATTGTGTTTTTGCCATTTGTTATGTATGGATGTGAAAATAAGGATGATTAATGCTCGGACGAGGAAAAGCTTTGAGATGAAATGGGTTAAGGAAGGCTGATAGGATTATTTTAGAATTTCGCGTCAAAAATGCAATAATCTTTATGTTCCTCTTACTCACGCCTTTCTGGATTTTGTTTCTACCTCGTTTTCCTCTTTTTCTAAACTGAAATTTTACTTTTACTATCCTTTATTGATTTGACATTTCCTTAATTTCCATAGAATTCATATATCTCCTCCTTACCTCTCCACATTTATTTTTGTAATTCTTCTAAGATGTCATTTCTTCTCTCTCTAAGCTCAACACTAAGAAGGCTTACTATCCGAAGTATGGTGATTTGGAAAATTTTTTTAATCTTATCACTGATCGCCAGTTTGGCTTTTCGAAAACCTTTTGTGATCCTTCTCCTACTCTTGGTCCTCCTCTTCGGCTTTCGGGATCATTGCTGTCGCACTAGAATATTGAAAACCTTCGATAGACTCTGGCACAAAACTTTGATTTCAAACTTTCCTTTCGGAATTATCCTTCTTTGCTGTGACCTTCTCTGTTTTCTTTCCAGTAGTTCTATAGTTGATGTTATAGACGGCACCGTTCATCCTTTAAATCTATTAATAGTAGTATTCCTCAGGATTCTGTTCTATCTCCAACTCTTTTTCTATTTTTCATTAATGACGTACTCTCTAATACTTCACCTATCCAATCATTCGCCGATGACTCCAACCTTCTTTACTCCTTTAAGTTTGAGAGACGAACCCCTTAACAGGAGTTAATTGACGCTTGGAGAGTAGCTTTGGAGCAGCAAACCACTGATATTTCTCTTATTTCAAATTTTGGCAGAGAAAGCATGGTTCGTTTTCAATACCTTATATATTCAATTCCTCCGTCGCTTTCTACTCGACACAACCTTCCACCCAACTATGACATCTTCGAAAACACACAACTCAAACCACCTTCATATGTCTTTAATATTTTCAGTGCATCTTTTTCTCGTGATATTTCTTGGAAGGATCACATTACTTCTCTTTCTAAACAAGCTTTTAAGAGGTTGTGTTCTGAAGCCTTTTCAGAATTTCTTCCCGCCACCCTAGTTGCTTGCTCTTCATAGGGGTGTTGTTCATCTCTGTATGGAGTACGCCTCACACATCTGGAGAGGTTCCACTCACACAGCTCTTCTCGAAAACGTGGAGTCTAGGGCTTTGCATCTTATCAAATACTTCGCTCTCACTACCTCTCTCCAGTCTCTTTGTACCAGTCGAATTGTTGCGTCACTCTCTCTATGCTATCACTATCACAACGGACTGCTCTTCAGAACTCTTACGTCGCATACTTCCGCTTGAGAAGAGCTCGTGCGACACGATTCTACACAGTCTCACCTCTCGTCACTCCTGAAGTTGGACAGAGAAAGAAAAAAACTCTATATATATATATATATATATATATATATATATATATATATATATATATATATATATATATATA
>SEYY01018536.1:12500-25000 GCA_009176605.1 Armadillidium nasatum | reverse complement strand
GTTTGATACATGGCAATAAAATAACAATGATATGTATAAATACAGGTTAAATTGATAATTTTATATCTTACATTTTTTACTTTTTAAAATTTTTCTTACTTAAGTAAAACCTGTTGAATCTTTAAAAATATGAATTAAAATATTTTTTTTTTAATTTTTGTTTTTTTATACAAAACTGTAATTTTTTTTTTTTTTTTGGAGAAAATGCAAATAATCATTAATTTAAGTGAATGTTGGCTATTCTACTCCTTCCTTACAATTAAATAAACCTTATATCTAATTTTCTTAACCTTAAATTTCAGTGCTTTTGACCTCTTTACAAATTTTAGAAAACCCCGGCCAGAACCCCGGTCGGTCCCTATTGGAAACCATAACAAATGTCATTATTACATATTTTGTTCTTTACTTTGTATGATATAAATACAAGATTGAGCAAAGCGTTTAAGTCTGGAATCTGAGAGTTCAACAAAGAAAGGATGAGACTATGCCGAAAGGTGTGTCATACGACCCCTTCTCAATGAGTGGCTATGTGACCGAAGAGTTCAGAAGAGCAGTGTCTATTGTAAAAGCGATAGTATAGAGAGAGTGACGCAACAATCCGACAGGCAGAGAGGGAGTGAGAGAGAAGAGAGAGAGAGAGAGAGAGAGAGAGAGAGAGAGAGAGAGAGAGAGAGAGAGAGAGAGAGAGAGACAGACAGACAGACAGACAGACAGACAGACAGACAGACAAAATTGCTAAAATGAAAAGCTCTAGACTGCACCTTTTCAAAGTGTGAGACGTACTCCATACAGGGGATAACAACACCCCAATAAAGAGCAAACAGCTGACGTGGCGTGAAGAAATTCCGAAGGCACCTCAGAACTCGCAACCCCTTAGAAGCTTTTTAGAAAGAAATGTAATGCGATTCTTCTAAGAAAGATCACGATGAAAAAAAAAATTTAATACCGAGAATATTAAGGACAAAGTGAGGTAGGAGAAGTAGCGAATGATTTGAGGGGTGCTAGGAATAAAATATATGAAATAACTACAAGGCTAAGAAGTAGCAATGAATCTAGCATGAGAGTTCTACTTAATGATAAGAAAAGCTGCTCATTAAAGGTGAAGAGATCAAAAGAGCCGGGAGGATGATGAGATAATAACGAAGAGTTTTTACATGCGTAGGACTATTAAGAGTATGCAGGAGGACTAACGGAGAACAAACATAAGAAATATAACCAAAAATTACAGAGAACAGTGAGACAAACAATAAAAGTCCAGAATATGGTAAAAACTTTGGAGAGAACTGTTCAAAAGAGGAAGACATTGCGACATTGTTTGTCAAACCGTTATGGATTATGGAGTATATAGCAGGGCTGAGAAGCTGATGAAATTTGTTTCAGCTCCGGCTCCAGCAACGGCTCCAGCAACGGCTCCCGCTCCACCTTTGGTTTAAAGATCTTCCTAATTCTTATATAGTTGTATTTAGGTATTACCGTCACCCAGGAACATCAGCCCAAGTGCAATTCCGTAGCAATGGGACTCAAAACTTCATTCTTTTATAATAGTTTTGAGCTCGGCACAAATTTGATCGCACAAAACAAAGTCCCATTTTTTCAGGTCAATACAGCAAATTTATAAAACAATATTTTTCATCAAAATAAACAATAATTTTAAATTTTTTTCAAAATGAATTTGCTGTAAGAAATAGTATGTTTTCAATTAGATCCTCATAAGTCTGACAAAATTATTCGAAGGGCCGAAAATGGACATTCCACACTAACTTTTGTTGTTGGCATTGAAGTTACTGTACAAGCAACATTCTGAAATATTTTTGAGTAATGTGGAATCTCCTTTAAGGTGTTTAGCTTTGATAGTATATTTATTTTCTCCATAACAGACAAAGCACGAGATATATCAAGCTTAATTTTAGCAATAGGAGATCTTCATTTACCATCTATTTTTCCTTCAGTCCCACAGCGTTTGGCTTTCAGATCAAAGAACACTTTAAAAGCTGCTTCATCCTCAAAATTTCAAGAGGATTATGAAGTTGAAGGTTGGTTTGCATTAAGTTCATTAATTACATTCAGTGCTTTGTATTTTTCACTTCCTTCTTTTTGAGTTGCTGGTTGTTTTGAAGAATTATATTGCTCCATTTGAATTACTATTTTAATCAATGCTATTTTTCCTCTACTGAGCTGTACATCATTCAACGTAATCCGGTACATAGAATCAATATAGATTGCAGCAAGTAATACTTCAATATTAAGAACTTTCTTTCTTTTTTCCATTGACTCTTTAATTGCATCTGCAATTGTTCCACCTATCTAAGAAAATGCAAACCACTCTTTTTAAAAGAAGCCAAGGTTAACTCAGATGCTTGTAATCTTTTAGTCACTAAGAATGAATGAAGAGGGATTGCTTCAAGCCTTTCTACTTTACACCACTGAAAATCAGCCATTGTTATGTCTGGATGAGCCATGTCAATTAATGTATTCTTTAGTTCTAAAAGGAGCTTATTCTTTAGGTAAGTCTGTCCCACCTAGTTTCTTGGTCTAAGATAGCAACTTTTCCTTCTTTACCTTTTAATATAGCTTCAATTTTTGGTGTTCGTGCAGTCACAGCAATTTGACGTATATTAGCTATAAGAGCATGGATATGTTTTCCTTACAAACCATCTCTGATAATGAGCTGTAACGTATGTACAGCACATCGCAAATGTTCTATTTTTACAACAGTGAAAGCAGATTCCACATTTTCATTTCAGTCCGTTTCTAAAGCACCTTCACAGTCTTCTGGGTCAGTGATACAAATTTCAGTTTCACAATCTAAGTTCGTATTATGTATTTCAGAGGGATCTACTTTGAGTTTATTTATTGCACTAATCATGTTGGATGCATTATCCGTTACAACTCCTAATACCTGCTGTTTGAGAATTTCCTCAACTAGATTTTTATAAATTCTGATGTATATTGTGCTTGCGTTTCTCGAACTGCTAATGTACGTGCTGTTATTTCTTTATTTGATGGTTAATTGATGGTTATTGCAAAATAATTTATTATCTGTTTTGTACAAACATACATTTTTAGGAAAAAATTTTTTTTCTCGAGGAGCATTTGTTTCAGCACTTTTTTCTGCCTTTCATCATCACTTATCACCATTTTTCTGACATCATGTCTTTCTAAAGAAACGCCTAACTTTTTGGCAAATTCTCCATTTAATCTAGTAAATGCTAAAGAGGAAAAGAATTTAAAGGGTACTCCTTCATTTACAAGCATTTGGATAAAATGCGCTTTAAATTTTTCAGGTGTCATTGATATCATCACCTTTTGACTTGGTACAAATATTGAAATAGAAGGTTGTATACATGAAGTGTTTTGGGTAACTGGTATAACCTTACTTTGATTTTCTTATTCTACTATTTTAAAGATTTCAAATGAAGTTTCATATTAGATGCCTTAGCTCTTATTTTCAATGCACAGATGACATCATCTTTTGCAACTTGGCAAAGCAAAATATTTTCTTCAATATAATTTTTTGAAATATTTCTATGCTGATGATTTATCACATGGCCTGGTTTTCATTGTGAAAATGTTACTAAAAAAAAATCAATTTTAAAGAAAATTGTAATTATTTTATATTCCTGTATGCCTTCAGTATCACTGTTCTGTATTAATTATTATAAAATATTATTCCTGAAATATAATATATATATATATATATATATATATATATATATTATATATATATATATATATATATATATATATATATATATATATATATATATATATATATATATATATATATATATATATATATATATATATATATATATATGTGTGTGTGTATGTGTGTGTGTGTGTGTGTGTGTGTGCGTGTGTGATTTGAAGAGAAAAAAGTTTAATTAAAGAAAATAAAATCAGGGGCTATGGACAGAAAATTCTTCCCAATTCCCAGTGGGAAGTAATGAATTACAATAAAAATTAAAAAGAATGAATAAGATAAAACAAAGAATGTTAATTTGAAAACAAAAAATACACTCGGAGCCTGGAGCTGTTTCCTTTTTTTGGCTCCAGCTCCAGCTCCACCCACAATCCTAAGCGTCTCCGGCTCCAACTTCGCCAAAATCTTTTGAATCCAAGGCTCCGGCTCCGGCTCCGGCTCCGACTCCCCAGCCCTGGTATATACTGTCTAATCAGGAAAAAATAATGATTTGGATAATCCATAAAAAGGAAAATTAGGAGAGAATACAAGATTTATAGAAGTATTGTATTGCTTGCAAGTGCAAGCATAATACACGATGAGTGATATAGAATAAAGATTTTGGAATAGGATGGTTAAAAAGATCAGAGAGCGGCAACGTGTTTTAGATTTGCCAAAATCGTAAATGACTTGATATTTCCCCTGAGAATCATAAAGTAAAAAGAGGTGTCGAATGTCTTTTTTATAGACCTAGAGAAGGCCTTTGAAAGAATACAGCGGGAAGATTATGGTTGGTAATGGAAGACCTTATGTAGGAAGTAAATAAATGTTGATAAATGTAATTAGGAATATGTATTAGAAGCCTTTTAACATGGTCAGAACCTATAGGAAGTTATAGATAGTTTGGAATTAAAACAAGAGCGCGACAAAGATATACTATTTGCAATTTATCTGGATTGTAGTTTAGATAGAATACTCAAAAGGACCAACCTTGAATATATCTTTGTATATACAGATGATGCAAAAGTGATAACGAGTGACAGTATGAGCTTCAAACGGAAATGAGTGTGTGCATTGACGTAATGAAAAGCTAGATAATAATGATAACTAAGAAGACAGAGCTAACAGCAACTTTAGATGCAGAAATAACAATAATTGAAAAAGATAGTTTCCAACTAAAACAGGCGTTTAGGTTTTAAGAATTTTGGAGGAATATTTGATGAGAATAGAAAGTGGATGATGAGTTAAAGGAACAAAGTCAAATACTCAAAAAATGTATGTTGAACTCATCTTCAAAACAATCAGGGATTGGGTAGTGAGCTACACTATATGTTCAAGGTGATTTTGGATAGAGAAATGGAAGGCAAGTTCACCAGTTTCGGTTAAGAATTAGGGTTAAGGTCTAGATGAGGATAAGAGCTGATCAACAAATTTGAAAATCGAGTAAAGACAAAGAATGTGTCAGAAATTATTGAAGAAAGAAGACCATACACAGGAACAAGCCTGCAATTCTTTAACGGCACAAACATTACCACTGGAGACTGTCAACCCCAGTGGTGCTAGGAGAAGGGATAGATGAGGAAATATATTTGGGAGCCGTCACTCTTGGCTTCTTATAGGGTACGTTTATTTGCTCTATTTTAAGAAGTTGTAAAAAGAGAGTGTAATGAGTAAATGAAAGAGTTCCTATACTGGTGAAACCAATAGAGATTGCGATGCAGGAAGGATGTGAGTAGGAAGCGCAAAAGGGATGAATCATTGAACATCTGAGTGCAACGGGATATTCCCAATCATCCTCTTTGTTCAATGGTGATAATCTCATCTCTTCGAATGGCAATCAAATCTTCCTCTTTAACTTAATAATAATAATAATAATAATAATAATAATAATAATAATAATAATAATAATAATAATAATAATAATAATAATAATAATAATAATAACAACAAAAAAACAATAATAATAATAATATAAAATAATAATAAAAAATAATAACAATAAATGTAATAATAATAATAATAAAAATAATAATAATAATAATAATATTGACAAAATAATAATAATAATAACGAAATAAAATTTATAACAAAATAATTATAATAACAATAACAATAATAATAATAATAATAATAATAATAATAATAATAATAATAATAATAATAATAATAATAATAATAATAATAATAATAATAATAATAATAATAATAATAATAATAATAATAATCGAAAATAAAAATACTCTTTTTCAGCTAAAAAAAAATTTTACAATTGTGTACAAATAAGAATCCAAATATATATTTTTAAAATATTTGTTTTCTTTTTTAACTGAAAATGGCTTCTGGGGGAACGAATTCGTCCTTCTAGGTTGACGAATTCATCCTATGAGCCTAAATTTTCTTTCACACAATTTATATTCAGAAATAAAGGTAAAAATATTTTATTATTAACGAAATGCACATCAAAACTTATCTCATCTATTTAGTTTATATATGGATACAAAGCAAGCAGAAAAAAGGGGCAAATTTAATAACAATAATAATAATAGTATATAGAATAATAGAAATAGTATTAAGAATATTGATTATAATAATAATAATAATAATAATAATAATAATAATAATAATAATAATAATAATAATAATAATAATAATAATAATAATAATAATAATAATAATAATAATGGTAGCAATAATAATAATAATAATAATAATAATAATAATAATAATAATAATAATAATAATAATAATAATAATAATAATAATAATAATAATAATAATAATAAATAATGATAGGAACAAATAATAATGATAATTACGATAATAACAATCACTATCATCATCATCATTTTCACTATTAATTGCAACTAATACCCAAGGTAGATAATATTAACCTTGGATTAAGATTTCGACGATAATTGCAAGGTACTAAATGTCACCTTAGTTCGAAACAAATATTTAACATACTATATATGTTAAATGTAAGACTTCTTTCTCCAAAATAACATGTTATCTTTATATCATACATAGACGCCAAGTAATGGTAAAAATTTATTTGGATGACATGTGAAGTTCTATTATAAATTATACAGGCAAGTATTTGTGTTTGCAGCTCTTGCATTTGTGAGGTTCTTCAGGGCAATCTAGTTTGATACCTCAGATAGCAGTCTACCATCATATTCCTGTCCCATCTGCCTTCATAATGCTCTTACATATTCTCCAGACACTTATGGAAGAGCTGACCCTTTTCATCACTTATTACCCCAAGTTTTCCTGGGAATTGATGAGAGTGACTGTGCACGAAATGGATATTTACCTTCATGCTGTACCATGAGAGCGGGAAACGAACAAAATTTTTTTTAAATACAACCTGATGGTTGTCCGCCTTCATATTAGGAATGAAGTTTTCTATAACTGCCGTGATAGGAAGACAGTCATCAATATTCAACGCCTTCACAAACTGCTTTATCAACCCGAGCTTAATGTAGAGCGAGAAAACTATTATCCCATTATACCTGACGATTGGTTCATCCACAATGTTTAGCATCCCTGCTGACAGAGTATTACAGATGGGCCACTCTGTTTTCAGTGCTTCTTCTGAGCTTAACTGTCTCACATGCACAGAAAGCATGTATACTTTATGTTGGCCTAGTAGGAAGTTGACCATTTTAAGATCCACACAAATGATCTGGTTATGTTCGTGATATTTGTGTAAGTTAATCACAGTTTTAATGTCATAACGATCTCGCAAATGCTCTGTGACCAACAGGAACTGCTTCATAAACATTCCCGTTGTGCAATAAAACACCTGAGATTGAGCTTAGAGCTAGCGAGAATCAATCTTTATTCTGCTGAACTATACAAGGGACACAGCCTAGTTCGATGAGAAAACCCCCGGATATTATGACAACAAACCAGTAAACAAAGTTCTTTTTCTCTTGGTAGTATTCCACTAAAATTAGGTTCCGATTTGAAAAATTTGACACTTTTGCTGAGAGGTGAAGTTGATTTTTTCTTTCAGCTTGGTTAATAAATAAATTGCTCTCTAAGAAAGTGACAATTCACTCACTAAATCATTCAATTCCTGTAGGTTATACAGCTGAGGTGTATATGACTGCTCTGTGACACAGTTTTAATGCCATTTCTCCATAGCGAACAGTTGAAATAAAATGCTTTTTATTGATATAGATCTACTCTTCTGTGCTGAATGTAATAAATTTAATTCAAAATATGCAATTTCAGAAAGTTATTAGATTTTTAAAACGTGCTTATTATATACATTGAAGTAATTGTCATTAAAAATGTTACTTTTTCTATATAATTTTGCAGTTACTATTTAACTAAACTTTCCTTAAAAAAATCGAATGGGGGAGGATAAGAGCTGGCTCCAAAAAACATTTTAGAAATCACGGGCGGGTATGGACGGACTCAAAAACAATATTAAAAATCACGGGCTTGTATGGACTGGTGAGGGCCGAAAAATATCGGCCCTTGCAGGTCTCTATATATATATATATATATATATATATATATATATATATATATATATATATATATATATATATATATACTATATATATATATATATATATATATATATATATATATATATATATATATATATATATATATATATATATATATATATATATATATATATATATATATATATATATATATATATATATATATATATATATATAATAATATATATATATATTAAGATATATAAGTATATATATATATTATATATATATATATATATATATATTATATATATATATATATATATATATATATATATATATATATATATATATATATATATATATATATATATATATATATATATATATATATATATATATATATATATATATATATATATATATATATATATATTAGTGATGGGACGATTAATTGTCATCGTCAATTTTCTGACGATTATTTTGTCTATTAATTTACATATATTTTCTTGAAAATAACATTTATCTTTATATCATTCATTGAGAGTTAAAAGGTGTTTAGTAGTGGGGGGCCAAATATTCTCTTCAGGACGAAATCGAATCACTCCAGAAACTGAAGAAAACTATATTATGTTCCTTTGATCACATTTTAAGAGCTCTAAATTTAGAGTAATAGAATTTTGCGTGTCTTTCCATGTTGTTATATATTAAAAAAAAAAAAATTAAAATCAGTGCTCTGAAGATAGTACAAGGTGTCCCATTTGCTCAAAGCACTTGTCAGAAGTTAATAAAACTTGCTACGAACAAACCTTGGCGTGTGAGAAAAGTGCTGACATCACAAGTGTGGGAAGTGATTGTCATTAGCATCATGGCATGCCTACATACGCTTTTTGATGTTACAGAAAGTTACATCCAAAGTCCTTTGGAAATGACCCAATTTTCAAAGAAGGCTCCATTTCGTATTTGCTGACGTTGGACGTGTGAAAAGTAACGAGACCTCTGATGATTCTACCTCGCTTCTCACACACCAAGGTTTGTTCGTAGCAAATTTTATTAACTTATGACCAATACTTTGATATCTATAAGTTAATACTTGAGGCAGAGAGCGAGTGGGACACCCCAATACTATTATGTTAAAATTATATATTTACATATTTAAATAAAGAATAAAAAAAGTTAAATTAATTATTCCTTATTATAAACTTGTTAAATTATTAAAATAATGAAAACTTTAAAGATATACTTTTCAACTTTATGATCATCGTCATCGTCAAAAAATTCTTAATCGTCCCTTCAACATATATATATATATATATATATATATATATATATATATATATATATATATATATATATATATATATATATATATATATATATATATATATATATATATATATATAATATATATATATATATATATATATATATATATATATATATATATATATATATATATATATATATATATACATGCATACTTACATACATACATACATACATACATACATACATACATACATATATATATATATATATATATATATATATATATATATATATATATATATATATATATATATATATATATATATATATATATATATATATATATATATATATATATATATATATATATATATATAATACATACATATATAGATAGATACATACATACGTAATACATACATACATACATTCATACATACATAGAGTGAGAGATAGATAAATAAATGGCCTATTAACTTCAGTTTTGTTGAAAATATTTTACCATTATTATTATTATTATTATTATTATTATTATTATTATTATTATTATTATTATTATTATTATTATTATTATTATTAATATTATTATTATTATTTTGTGTGAAGATCTTTGGCATGTGTGAGGTCGAGTTATCGTGTCAGAACATTCACGGAAAATGGATCTATGCCATTACCTTGCTCTTAATTATATTTTAAAACTTGCTATTCAGTCTTCTTTTGTTATAAAAAAAAAAAAAAAAAAAAAAAAAAAAAAAAAATTATTTAAAAATTTAATTCTAATTTATAATTTTTTTAGTAATATTTTTTAATGCTGAATAGCATTTATTTCTTAACGCAATACAAATTTATACCGTACTATTATAATAGGATAATTATTATTATTATTATTATTATTATTATTATTATTATTATTATTATTATTATTATTATTATTATTATTATTATTATTATTATTATTATTGTTATTATTAGTGAGGTCTTTGTATTTTTTTTATTTTACGTTTAATAGATGCAAGTGTATAATTGTGTTGAAAATGTTTTATTGAGGACAGAAATTGAAAGAGCAAAAAATAAATTAAAAATCTCTTGAATTTTCTTTCTGTTTAAAAACACATTCTCATTCACAACTGTTTAGACGTCAAGTTACATTCATTTCTCTCTCTTCATCTTTCTGATTTTTTGTGTTTATGTTTTTGTTACTTTCTTTGTTCTCAATGATAGTACATCATTTACTTTGAATACTTTTGTGTTACTTTATTCTGTTTTACATCATTTTTCTTGTCTTTTGTTGCTTTAAAATTTTTTACATCATTTTTCTGGTCTTTTGTGTTACTTTATATTTTTTTTACTTCATTTTTCTTGTTTTGTTACTTCATACTTTTTTGTCATCATCTTTTGTTACTTCAAAATTTTTTACACCGTCTTTTTGGTCTTTTGTGTTACTTTAAACTTTTTTTACAGCGCTTTTTGCTGAGTCTTTTACTTTCTTTGTTTTAATCTTACTCATTTTCCAGATTTCCTTTCGGCATTAAATATTCTTCCTTTAATTTCATCTTTTTCTTCTTTTGTTTCGTCTTTCTTGCAAATCTTCTCTGAAGATTTCATTTCATTCAATTTTGAACTTACTGCCTTTTATAGTTAGAAAAAGAGAATCTTTTTCTAATCCTTTTTTTTTTTTTTTTTTTTTTTTTTTTTTCTCATTTTTTTTTCAGATTAAATTTGGAATTTCGATTTTTCGTTTTTTTTTTTATTGGTTTTCCATTTGTTATAATTATTTATTTATTATAATTATAATAAACAATAAATTATAATAAATTAATATATTTAATTAAATAATATGCAAAGACACGAAAACGAGATTGCACTTGAAATATATCAATGTAATCTAAAATATTTTCAATGTATTTTATCAGCTTTAGGGTATTTAAAGTTAAAATAGATTCAATTAATTTATAATTTTAAACTTTTATAGACTACGAGTTTTATTATTATTATTATTATTATTATTATTATTATTATTATTATTATTATTATTATTATTATTATTATTATTATTATTATTATTATGTAATGAAGTATGTTACAATGAAACTTTTTAATGACAATGAATATTTTTTCGGCTTGCATCTCTGGTCATTTTAAACATTTTTATTAAAAATATAAAATCTATTTAAAATTATTCTTTCTAAAGAATTTAAGACATTCTCCACCCACTTTACCCCAGAACACGCTACTTTCATGGTTGATTGACTTCTGAACCTTGTCGCTACATTTGTCACTTCCTCACCATCTTTATCAAATTAAACCGTACGGAGCATAGGCTAATGTTTGGGCAAAATGGTTAACGTACAAAAACTCATAGGGATTTATATTAATAATAATAATAATAATAATAATAATAATAAATAATAATAATAATAATAATTTTTTTTTTTTTTTTTTATTATAATTATTATTATTATCAATATTATTATTATTATTATTATTATTATTATTATTATTATTATTATTATTATTATTATTATTATTATTATTATTATTATTATTATTATTATTATTATTATTATTATTATTATTATTATTATTATTATTATTATTATTATTATTATTATTATTATTATTATTATTATTATTATTATTATTATTATTATTATTATTATTATTATTATTATTATTATTATTATTATTATTATTATTATTATTATTATTACTATTATTACTATTTTTATTATTATCATCATTACTGAACCTATCGCCGTTCAACATTTAGAAAGTTTGTTTTCATTTTAAAAGTAAACTGATTTTAGTTACGAAATCGTCTCATCGTTATTTCTGTTACGAAAATTTGTTTGATTATTTGAAACTTTTCTTGCTTGAATCAATAAACACTTTGAAGATACAAATCAAATTTAATTAGTAAATAAAATTGGAACTAATTTCTACGGACATTCTATTGCATATTTCATTAACTCCTATGTTTATATACACAAGTCACAAGTGTGTGTATATATATATATATATATATATATATATATATATATATATATATATATATATATATATATATATATATATATATATATATA
>SEYY01018535.1:50000-60404 GCA_009176605.1 Armadillidium nasatum | reverse complement strand
TGTTTTTGTCTATGCTGAACAAGGGCGGAGTTCTGGTTATCTATATTTAAATCATGTTGGTGTTGGTGTATTCTTCTCTTATAGTCTATTGATTCGCCAATGTAGTTCAAGTTGCAAACAGAACAAGGAATCCTGTATATACATGGGGGGATGGGGTTTGGAGCTTTGGGTGGTTTGAAGACTTTTTTTAATATAATATTATTTGAGGGTACGAAAGTTATGTTTTTTGGTATGATTGGTTTTATGTGTTGAATGTTTATGTGTGGAATTGGTATGAAGTTAGTTTTTTTTTTTTTATGTATTATTATCGAGTAAAATTTTGTTTTAGCGTTTTTGTATGATTTATTGATTATATGTATAGGATATTTTAGTTTTGTGAAAGTGTTTTTTAAATAATTGGTTTCAGTATTTAAAAAGGCAGAGGAACAAATTTTTAGTGCACGTAGATTGAGAGCAGAGAGAGTGACTATTTTAATGTTTGTGGTATGTGTTGAAAACTAGTGTATGTAATTGGATGAAGAAGTGAGTTTTCTGTATATTTCTGTATTTTTCACAAAACTAAAATATCCTATACATATAATCAATAAATCATACAAAAACGCTAAAACAAAATTTTACTCGATAATAACACATAAAAAAAAAACAAACTAACTTCATACCAATTCCACACATAAACATTCAACACATAAAACCAATCATACCAAAAAACATAACTTTCGTACCCTCAAATAATATTATATTAAAAAAAGTCTTCAAACCACCCAAAGCTCCAAACCCCATCCCCCCATGTATATACAGGATTCCTTGTTCTGTTTGCAACTTGAACTACATTGGCGAATCAATAGACTATAAGAGAAGAATACACCAACACCAACATGATTTAAATATAGATAACCAGAACTCCGCCCTTGTTCAGCATAGACAAAACAATGACCACTTCATAAACCCCAACAATAGTAGCATTATCAAAAACATAAACAATTACAGCTAAAGAAAAATAGCAGAATCTTTTTGTATATACAACCTTCCAAATTACAATCAAAGTACAGGAGATTATAAAATAGACCAACTGCAAAATGCAATAATGTGCCAATCCACCTTCTACAAATCTTTAATAAAAAAACAACCAACCATCAACCAGACGCCATGAGAATCTCTTCAGCAGATCAGCCACCCATTTCAACCTGAAAGAGGCCCAGAATAAGGGCGAAAGCTTGTTGTTAAAAAAAAATATAACTTTTCCATGTTGATAATAAAAGTGTAATCTAATAAAAGTGCAGTGGTCAACCAGGGTTTATCTATCAAATAATACATATAACGAGTGATTATAACTCTTCTATTTTAATAATAATAATATATATATATATATATATATATATATATATATATATATATATATATATATATATATATATAGTATATATATATATATATATATATATATATATATATATATATATATATATATATATATATATATATATATATATATATATATATATATATATATATATATATATATATATATATATATATATATATATATATATATATATATATATATATATATATATATATATATATATATATATATATATATATATATATATATATATATAGGGAGGTTTTAGAGAGGGTAGGGTGTGTGTGGATCAGGTGTTTACACTGAGAATGATTGGAGAAAAATTGCGTGAGAGAGATAAAGTGGGGTATGAATGCTTTATGGATTTGGAAAAGGCCTATGATAGAGTTTGTAGGAGGAAACTGTTTAATGTTCTAAGAGAGGGAGGAGTGAGAGGAAGATTACTGAATGCAATTAAATCATTTTATGAGAACTGTAGAGCGAGGGTGAGGGTGAGGAGGGAACTGACTGAATGGTTTAAAGTGGGAGTTGGACTGAGGCAAGGGTGTGTTATGTCTCCGTGACTGTTTAACGTGTTAATGGATGGTGTTGTTAGGGGGATGGAGAGGGAAGGGAAGGGCATTAGGTTGAGAAGTAGAGAGGGGGAATGGGAGGTAAATGTCTTGTTGTTTGCGGATGATGCGGTGTTAGTTGCGGAATCTGGGGAGAAGCTGAGAATGTTAGTGAAAGAGTTTGTGAGGGAATGTGCGACAAAGGGATTAAGGGTAAACTCAACAAAGAGTAAAGTGATGAGGATTGGGGGCAGGGATGAGGCTGCAAGAGGAGAGGAATGGGAGGGTGTCGAGGTGGGAGAGAGAAATTTGAGGAGGTAGAAGAGTTCAAATATCTGGGAATGTTAGTGGAGGGAAAAGGAGGGATGGAGGGGGAAATAAAGAATAGGGTGACGGAGGGAATGAAAGTGATGGGGGGACTGAGAGAAGTTTGGAAGAAAGGACGAATATCAAAAGAAACTAAGGTAAGAATGTTTGAGAGTATGTGTCTACCATCTGCATTGTATGGGAGTGAGACATGGGGATAAATGCTCAGATTAGGAAAAGATTAGAAGTTTTTGAGATGAAAGGATTGAGGGCTATATGTGGGTAAAGGAGGGTAGATAGAGTCAGAAACGAAAGAATATGTGGATGAAAGAGGGGAATAGTGCGTAGAGCGGAAGAGGGTGTATTAAGATGGTTTGGGCATATGTGTAGAATGAATGAGAATAGGATGGTGGGTAGAGTGATGAGATCCGAGTTAGAGGGAGGAAGGGGGAGGGGAAGGCCTAGATGGAGATGGATGGATGGGGTCAGGGAGATATTGGGGGGATGGGGAGAGGTTTGAATGTGGACGAAGGTTGGAGAGTCGCGGAGGACAGAGTGAGATGGAGGACAGTGGTGAGGGGGGAGGGGAGATAGAGAGTGGATGTGTGTGTGTGAGTGAACTGTGACGGGCACCACCCCACGAGAGTGGGAAAGGTGAATGGTAATAATATATATATATATATATATATATATATATATATATATATATATATATATATATATATATATATATATATATATATATATATATATATATATATATATATATATATATAGCGAAAGAGAGAGAGAGAGAGAGCAGCCTTCATGTCCATTTAAAATAATTAAAAATATAATATAATTGTAATTTAAAATATCTTCCCGAAGCAATGGAACATGATGTGTTTGTAAGTATTCAAGCGCAAATGAGAAAGCATTTTCTTTACCGAAATTAAATAGAATTTCATTCCATAATTATCAAATCATTTTACCAATAAATTAATATTGAAATTTTCCACAGTTCAAATAAGAAACTTTTATTATGTCAACTAATTTAATATTCATAATACATACAATTCATGAAGCAGCTAAATTCTCATTTAAACATTTATAATACTCTTCTATATATACATATATATATATATATATATATATATATATATATATATATATATATATATATATATATATATATATATATATATATATATATATATATATATATATATATATATATATATATATATATATATATATATATATATATATATATATATATATATCCGTAACTATGACCACGATCTTATAGCTCTTAAATATAATACGTTTTTTCAGCAGCTCACATCCTAAACGTACTTTTTGGCATTTTAATTGGGCTGATTGGTGGGCATTGCGCCGCTTCTCTGTTGTCTACCCTTGAAATGTATCCCGTTTTGTCGCCCATATGTTCAGCCGATCACGAAGAAGGGTAGCCAATTTAACCCCTCTAACTATCCTCCTATAGTTCTCACATGTGTTCTGTCTAAAATCTTTGAAACCCTCTTTTACTCTCAATCCCTGGATCATCTGAAGTCTTGCTCCCTTCTTTCAAATCATCAAAATGGCTTTCGAGGTTCGAGGTCTACTGGTGACATTTTCCTATCTTACTGATTTATTGATCTTCTGCTCTTATGGATTATTGGGAGTCTTGTGTGATAGCGCTTGACATTTCCAAGTCTTTTGGCAGGTTAGGGCTTGCGTCACTACTCTCCAAGCTCAGTTCCTTTGATTTTCCTCCTTCTCTTTCCTTACTTAAGTCTAGTTTTCTCTCAGATCGTTCCAAATCGGCACTTGTCGATAGAGCGACCTCTTCCTCTTACTCTATCAATTGTGATGTTCTTCAGGGTTCTGTTCTTTCTCCGACTGTATGCTTACTTTTCATCAACGATCTTCCAAGCTCCACTTCTAACTCTGTTCATTCTTATATCGATGACTTAACTCTCCATTCTTCCACTCCTTTCAAATCTGCTCCCTCCTTTGCTTCTAGAGTTGCTTCTCGTCTTCAACTTTCTGACTCCATTCTTGCCGATCTGTACGGGATTTCCAGTTGAGGTCGCCTCAACCTTGTGAAATCCAACTCTTTAAAAACTCAACTTCTTCACATCTCCTTCTCGAAAACACCTCCCAACTTTCTTATCTCCTTCGACGGCTCTCCCGTCTCACCTTTAAACAGCATTAACATTCTTGGTCTGAACATAAACAATAAACTTTCTTTGAAATCTCATATCACAATGATTGTTAAGGCGGCTTCATAGAAGCTGCGAATACTGTTCAGATTGCAGGAAATTTTTCCTTCTAATTATTTAAGGGTCTTATTCGCCTCTTGTATGGAGTACTGTTCTCACATTTAGGGGGATGGGCTCCGGTTCTACCTTTCTTTTGGACAGGGTTGAGTCTAAGACTAAGAGATTAATAAACTGTCTTCTCTTTTCAAATTCATTTGATCCTCTGTCTCTGCAACGTGATGTTGGTGCACTATCTCTTTTCTATAGGTATTATAACGGCAGCTGCTATAGGGAACTCACCTCTCCCATTCCACTACCATTGCGTTGCTCTTGCAGCACAAGGAAAGCCATGCTTTTGCAAGAATTTTGTGTGAATATGGTAAACCCCCAGGCTTTTCCGATGTAATTCCTCCTTCTTTCCAGCAAGTTCTGTTCTGTGGAAATCTCTGCCAATCATCTGTCTTTCCTGTTGTATTTAATCCTCCTCTCTTTAAGGCTTCCGTCTGCGCAGACCTAAGATTGTCGGGATTGGGTAGTTTTCTATTTTATTTTTTATTTCTGCCCCTTCTTGAAAAGGGCTTTGCCACCGTGAGCGGTAGTAATCTATATATATATATATATATATATATATATATATATATATATATATATATATATATATATATATATATATATATATATATATATATATATATATATATATATATATATATATATATTGTTGAAAGGTTTTTCAGCTATAATTCGTCTTTAAGGGCTTTCCATTTTTGGTTTCTCTGCTGTCCCATCTTTATCCATTTATTTACTCCTTACAGTTACTGTTAAGGCGAGAAATGGACGACACTTGCACCTAGCCGAAAGGAAAATCCAAATGACCATTGACAGTCGAGATTAAGCAAGGACGACAAAGTTACAAGCGAGCGAACGCTCACCTTCTTGCTACACAAAGGATAACTAAGAACTACTCAGGTTCGCTATTGTAAGATCCTCCACACATAAACAAGGAGACTATTCTACTAAATAGGAGTGATCAAAATGTTGCAAAAATATATAATTTACTCTTACATATTATAATTAAATATAAAATATAGAAAAATATATTAATTAATTATCTTATTGAATAAATTTTGCGTACATAAGATGATATTAACCCTTGTATTAAATAAGAATATAGACTATGGTTTGGCACTTGGCTTAGTTAGAATATTGCTTCATTCTGGTACAGGATAGCCTACTAAGACCCGTCTTCTACTGTTACGGGTAGGTAACCTCCTCTAGCAGCCGTGGACAAGAATGCATGAAAGGGCCACGGGCTACAACGTGCGATTGAGACTGCGCCTTGGTATGTAGATTATGAGTCGATATCTTACAGGAACTGACTCTCAGAATACTTCAAGATTGGCACCAGGAAATAATATCTTGATATGGCATTCCTAGCTTGACAATAAGTTATGTTTCTGGATTGGCAATAAGTTATCCTCCTGGATTGGAAAGGTCTGGCCTCCTATATTGGCAATGTTTGGCCTTCTATATTGGCAATATTTGGCCTCCTATATTGACATATCAACTGGACAAGTAATAATTTAGACTCGCAGATTGGCACCTGTTGGAATATAAATTTTGTACCAACAGTGCTCCAACTTAATATTCCTTAAAGAAGTTAAATTAAATATAATATATTTACATCTACCCTTAATAGAGTAATAAGCCGTCCAATCTTTATATCAAAATAGCTTATAGCGGTCAGACTTGGGTTTGAACCACATGAATATTTCAAACACTACTGATCCTACGTAAAAAAGGATTATATTTTTAGAATCCTTGTCGAATCTTAGGTAGGAAAAGTATAAAATGTTTGAAAATAAATTTAAAAAAAAAAAAAATGGTTTTTATGACAACTGATGACGTAACAAACTTAAATTTGGTGTTATACCGAACATTTGTCTACGGGGGCTCTGCCCCCCGTACCCCCTGACCCGTGAGTGATGATGATACTGTAGACTACTTTTCATGTCGACGATTTGGAGTATTTCCCATTTTTTCCAATTTCAAAATTTTTTTAAAAAAAATCTGACATTGCCAGGAGTACGATTCTCGCGAGACTTAAAAATAAGTAAACTTTACTTATGTAAACTTTATTATTATAAGAATTTATTTTTTATTTCCTAATTTTTCCTACCTGAAATTCGACAAGGATTCCAAAAATATAATCCTTTTTTACGTAGGATCAGTAGTTTTTGAAATATTTAAGTGGTTCAAACTGGAGTCTGGCCGCTTATAGCTATATATAACCTGTTTATTTCAAGATCTCTGAAATAGTGGCATTGCTTCATAAATACTACAAAGAAAGTTAACTGAAAAACAATAAAAATAAAATCAATATATAATAAGAACATTAACGTATCTAAGCAATAAAAATACGTTAACATTATCTCAGTGGCATGCTCAGATATGACTATTTATGCAAAGCAATAAGGCAAAAAGCGAAGCGCATTCTTGAGAGAATAATTCATGAATCCCGACACGAGAAAAATATACTCGGTTGCAGCCACTCTCTTACAGTTATCGTACCAGTCTGATTATATGTTTAGATTACAGGTTTCGTTTATTTTTCCTTTCCTTTATCTTTCATTTATTTAGCAATTATTATTGAGTTATTTATATTTCAAGATTATTTATTTCTTAATTTTTTTTTAATATATCTTATCTTTAAATAAATTACATTAATAGTTATTAATTGTATCTACGTCTAACAGGGTCGTATAGTGTGAAGTATTGAATATTTAAAATATATATTTTTTTTGTTTTACCTTTCTTTTACTTATTTTATGATAAAATTATTCTGCATATATCATTTTTATATTATAAATATTCAAATTGTAAAAAACCGTTATCAAAAATGGGCTTAATGCCACCTCCATTACCCCCGTCTTTCATCTAATGAATATCATATGGCATCGTACATTTTACGGACTGTTGTGTTGACTAAATTAAATTTTTTATTTTACTTCTTGTTTATATAATAATTCCTCGAAGTGAAAGAGTGTTAAACAATATATAAAATTAAGCTATGTATCACATTTAAAAAACTGTTAGAAACACTTTTTGATATTTTTATTAAAGGCTCGGAAGTGATAGAAGGAAATATTAATGGGGAAGTGAAACTTTATTTTAAAACATTAGATGCTCAATTTTCTAATACGCAAATCTTTACATTGTTAAATTTGATAGATGTTTTCTATAAATATTTCTTAGTTTTGAGAAATTTTAAAGTCTAGATTAAAAATAGCCTAAATTTAATACACGGAAAGAAACACAGGAAGCTTTGAGAATGTTGAGATATATATTAGATTACTTTTCTGTCTTCGTGGTTACTTTAAAATGTAAATCCACTCTTTAGAGGATTCTCTTCCAGCTAGTCATTCGGAGTGGTAAGTTTATTAAGTTTGGAGGAGCAGTATCTAACCCTTAACCCCCTTCCCCCTTTGTAATAATTTTATTGGAGTATCAGCTGATTGTGAGAGTGACTTAATCAAACTTTATTGATCCTTTATTTTTAAATGTTGATAAATTTAATCTACACATTTGATTACTAATAATATCTTTTAGAAATAAGGCGTTACTCAATATTGACTAAGTTATTTTTCTAAATATTTCTCAATATTATTAAATAAAAGTGGCTTAAAGAATAAAAACTGATATATATGTACTCTATTTTTATTTATGTATATTAAAATGGAACTGAGAAAATATTAACCTTATTAAATATTTATAAAAAGGTTCTATTGAATTTTAGTAAGTTTTGGTATATGAATTCTCATCTGGTAAAAACTCCCATTTTATGTTTTACATAATTATTATTATTACTAATATTAATATAGAATAATATTTACAAACATTTAAGAGAGTTTGCTTTTTTTCTTCCCAATTTCAAGAATTTTTATTTCTTTTTTCAAATTAGAATAAAGTGACCATTTATTTATTTATTTTTATTTTTTTAAATATAAATATATAATATTTTATTTAGTTATTATTTAGTAATTAATTTAAATCTTGAGTCACTATAAATATTTATTTTCTCTAAACTATATTTTCCTTTAATTTGATTTTTTCAATTTTTTTTCTCTTCATATACAGTTTAATATTTATTCATTTATATAAATTAATTTTTTCCTTTTTATTTATTTATTTATCATTTAAAGTTTCTCTGAAAACAAATCATATGGTTTTTATTTTTTCCTAATTATATTATTTTTTCAAAATTCTTTCTTTAAAACAAAATACTGACAAGACTTTTATTTTTTAAGTGATCTTCATTTTCTTTTTAGAGTATTGTCTTGGTTGCTTTCCTCATCTACTCCTTTGTTCTTTGTTGTTCAAATGATTGGAAACTGTTGAAGAGAAGATCCACATTTACTTACTTATTTCCATTTAATAATTTGAAGAAAAAGAAATAAATTTAAAAAAAAATATTTTGGAGATAAGTGAACCAATTAAAAATTCATTTTTTCATTATATCATTAAGCCAGATTATTATTATTATTATTATTATTATTATTATTATTATTATTATTATTATTATTATTATTATTATTATTATTATTATTATTATTATTTTTATATTTTCTAGAATTAATTAATTTTATTATTTTATTTTCATTATGTTATATATATTTTAATGCATTTTCATTCTTAATACAAACAACATTTGTGGCATGCTAACGCCACATTAGTGTGGCATAAGGAAACTACACACACACGTACACACACACACACACACTCACTATATATATTATATATATATATATATATATATATATATTATATATATATATATATATATATATATATATATATATATATATATATATATATATTGGATAGGTCTAGCAAACCACCAACTGATTGCCTTGCTCAAGAAACTCATGTCTTGCCTCGGAACCCTTTGGAACCTTTTGATCTACGACGGCGCGGGAGATCGTGGGCGATGGAGGAATTTCGTTCGAGACAGCTTACAGGAGCTAGCACCTACAGGAGTATGGTGAGAAAATATATATATATATATATATATATATATATATATATATATATATATATATATATATATATATATATATATATATATATATATATATATATATATATATATATATATATATATATATATATATATATATATATATATATATATATATATATATATATATATATATATATATATATATATATATATATACATATATATATATATATATATATATATATATATATATATATATATATATATATATATATATATATATATATATATATATATATATATATATATATATATATATATATATATATATATATATATATATATATATATATATATATATATATATATATATATATATATATATATATATATATATATATATATATATATATATATATATATATATATATATATATATATATATATATATATATATATATATATATATATATATATATATATATATATATATATATATATATATATATATATATATATATATATATATATATATATATATATATATATATTATATATATATATATATATATATATATATATATATATATATATATATAAAATTGACCAAGTTAAAAATCAAGTTTGAAAAATGACAATTTAAAGTTCTAAAGTAGTACGAAAAATCGGGATTTAATAAAATAACCAAGAAAGGAAAAAACGTTCCAATATGAAGGAAATATTAAATCCTGATTTTTCGTACTACTTCGAACTTTAAATTGTAATTTCAGACACACACTTGATTATTTGACTAGGTGTTTTGTCAGTACACCCACGAGAATATATTATATATATATATATATATATATATATATATATATATATATATATATATATATATATATATATATATAATATATATATATATATATATATATATAT
>SEYY01018535.1:37500-40000 GCA_009176605.1 Armadillidium nasatum | reverse complement strand
TATATATATATATATATATATATATATATATATATATATATATATATATATATATATATATATATATATATATATATATATATATATATATATATATATATATATATATATATATATATATATATATATATATATATATATATATATATATATATATATATATATATATATATATTATATATATATATATATATATATATATATATATATATATATATATATATATATATATATATATATATATATATATATATATATATATATATATATATATATATATATATATATATATATATATATATATATATATATATATATATATATATATATATATATATATATATATATATATATATATATTATACCATTATTAAATATTTAAAAAGTTGCAAAGGTTTCTTCCATTAAGGGAACATATAAGCCACAATACTATCATAAAAAAATTGAAAAAAAAATAATTAATTTAACCAATAATACAGCTAGAAGATTTGGAATCTTCGAGAAGAGAAAATAATTTAAGTTAGATAATCAATTTTAAGTTGCTACTTTCGTACTTTCAGTCCCAAATTTAATACAAACTCTAACTCCTTTCTCACCAAAGTTGACTACTTCTTTTCCAAATTTATCACCCAGCCTCTGAGCAACATCATTATAATTGATCGGACAGTAGGTACACAGCCGTGTGGTAATATATGAATTAATTACTACTATTGCTTAATAAAAAAATAATAAATAAATAAATAAATATAATATTAACTCCAACAAATGTTATAACGGAAACTACATTTTTACTAAAATAGTTGGAGACTTCCTCAAGGTTGAGTCATAGAGAAGGAATAATTAACTCCTTAATGACGAATAACACCTGGATAATGACATATTTTTCTGAGAGGAAAATCTTAATCCTCTCCCGCCACTTTGACTTCGAAAAAATGGTTTGAAATATTTGAGTTAAAAAATAGCTTTTCTTTAACATGTATTGGTTCAATTAATAAATTTCAAAGAGATACTTTAAATTTTTGAGGTTTTAGTCTCACACCATTTCTATAAGCTATAATAATAATAATAATAATAATAATAATAATAATAATAATAATAATAATAATAATAATAATAATAATAATAATAATAATAATAATAATAATAATGAATAATAATAATAATAATAATAATAATAATAATAATAATAATAATAATAATAATAATAATAATAATAATAATAATAATAATAATAATAATAATAATAATAATAATAATAATAATAATGATATGATAATTAATAATAATAATAATAACTTATTAAATAAATAAATAAACTAATATATTTATTAATTAATAATAATAATAATAACTTATTAAATAAATAAATAAATTAATGTATTTATAATTAATAATAACTGAATAAATAAACAAATAAATTTATTATTATTATTATTATTATTATTATTATTATTATTATTATTATTATTATTATTATTATTATTATTATTATTATTATTATTATTATTATTATTATTATTATTATTATTATTATTATTATTATATTATTATTATTATTATTATTATTATTATTATATTATTATTATTATTATTATTATTATATTATTATTATTATTATTATTATTATTATTATTATTATTATTATTATTATTATTATTATTATTATTATTATAACTGTCACTAGGACATCGAATATGATCAGAAGAATATTATGGGCAATAATTTGGTTATTCCTATTCGGATATGGCTTTTACAAGTGTTACATCAGCATTCAAGAATATCTGAGATATCCCAAGACTGTTTCTATTGACGTACGTTTCTACTAAGGAAATGTTATTTAAATTTAAATTTTCTTAGCTTTAGTAAGAAATGATTTTTGTTTTAAAATACAATTAATAATGTTAAATAAGGTACTATAATATATATATATATATATATATATATATATATATATATATATATATATATATATATATATATATATATATATATATATATATATATATATATATATATATATATATATATATATATATATATATATATATATATATATATATATATATATATATATATATATATATATATATATATATATATATATATATATATATATATATATATATATATATATATATATATATATATATATATATATATATATATATATATATATATATATATATATATATATATATATATATATATATATATATATATATATATATATATATATATATATATATATATATATATATATATATATATATATATATTATATATATATATATATATATATATATATATATATATATATATATATATATATATATATATATATATATATATATATATATATATATATATATAATCAATTTAAAGATAATTGACGTTAAGGAAATGGAGTTTCCTGCCATTAGTATCTGTAACTTAAATCCAATCATCTACCCAAGACCAAAAGAATCTACCAATGAAACAAAATCGAATTCTACTCTCTACT
>SEYY01018535.1:27500-35000 GCA_009176605.1 Armadillidium nasatum | reverse complement strand
TATATATATATATATATATATATATATATATATATATATATATATATATATACCACAGGTGGGCAAAGGCCAGAGGCCTACCAAATATCCATCAGAGAAAGGGGCAAATTGGAATCATGGTCAGATTAAAGACCGACATGTCCCGAGACATGGCATTTGAAGGTGTGCAAGTCATAGGGAATTGAGAGAATAGTCGAAGGGAGTGTGTTCCAGACTTTAAAAGTAGAATACATGTAAGGAAGTATGCGACGAGAGTGTTCGGAAGAGCAATATCCATTGTAAAAAAAAAAAAAAAAAAAAAAAAAAAAAAAAAAAAAAAAAAAAAAAAAAACACCAAGAACATTAAGGAGAGATGAAGGTTTGAGTTGTGTATTTTCGAAGAAGATATCAGAGTTAGGTGGAAGATTGTGTCGAGTCGAAAGATGGAGGAATTGAGTTTTTGAGGCATTGAAAACGACCATGTTTTCTCTGCCCCAATTTGAAATGCGAGATAGATCATAGGTTAGTTTCTCCAAGGCCACCCTCCTTGGGTCTATTAACTCTTGTTGGGAGTGGCGCCTTTCAATCTGAAAAGACTAATGGAGGGTGGAGTCATCGGCATAGGAGTGGATAGGAGATAAAGTAAGAGAGAGGTTATTAATAAAAAGCAGGAAAAGTGTTGGGGATAGAACAGATCCTTGAGGAACTCCATTATTAATAGATTTATAGGATGAACGATGGCCGTCTACAACAGCTGCTATAAAGCGACCAGAAAGATAATCAGAGAGAAGGATAGATCCCGAAAGAGGGAAGTTTGGAAATTAAAGCTTTGTGCCAGACTCCATCGAAAGTTTTCGATATGTCCAGCGCGACAGCAAAAGATTCACCGAAACCCCGAAGAGCGGAGGACCAAGAGACAGAGAGAAGGGAAAGAAGATCACCAATAGATCGTTTCTTACAAAAACCATACTGACGATCAGAGATAAGATTAGAAGAATTGACATGCTTCCAAATCTTCCTGTTAAGGAAAGATTCAAAAACTTTAGAAAGAACGGAGGTTAAAGAAATTGGACGGTAGTTAGAGGGTTGAGATGGGTCCCCTTTTTTTCGTCACAGACTGAATGAGCGCAAGTTTCCAGCAAGAAAGTTGAAAGACAAAGACGAAATAGTTTACCAAGGCTGGGAGCAAGCTCGGAAGCACAAGTTTTGAAAACCACAAAAGGGATACCATCAGGACCGTACACCTTCTTAGTGTTAAGCTCAGAGAGAGCTGAAATGACGTCTTTAGAAGAAATTATAATTTTAGGCATAAATGAGTTGGAGAGGGTTGAAGGAATAGGAACAGCTTCGGAATCATCTAAGGTTGAATTAAAGGCAAAAGTTGGAGAGAAGAGTTCAGCTTTAGAGGAAGGCCAAACAAAAGTTAAATCGTTAGAAGACACTAAAGGAGAGAAAGAGGAAGAAGCAAAGTTAGAGTTGACATTTTTTTTCAAAATGCCAGAAAGGGCGAGAGGAAGAGGAACCAGAAAGATTATTGCATTTTTTAGAAGAAAAGAGTTTTAGTGTTAAGAAAGATAGATTTGGCATGATACGGGATAAAATGTAAGTTGCGTGAGTTTCTGAAGTTTGAAGACGACGGCAATCCCTGAAGGCATCATGCCTGCAGCGGGTAACAAGAAAATAAGCAGAGTTAAGCCAAGGTTGTTATTTAGAAGAAGGGAAAGAATATGGAATGTACACCTCCATGCGAGAGAGAATCACCTCGGTTATGCGATCTGCACACTCTGAGGGATCCCTCCCACGGAAACAGTAATTATTCCATGGAAAATCAGAAAAGTACAACCGCAAGTCAGACCAGTTAGTGGCACCGAAATGCCAGAAACGTCTCCTCGCCGAAGGCGGGGGCCGTTCTTGCGGAAGACTTGAAGAGACAGAACAAGATACAGAGATAAGGTGATCATATGAACCCAGAGGAGGAAAGAGTTTAATAGTGTAAGGAGAAGGATAAGAAGTTAGGAAAAGATCAAGTATGTTGGATTCATCCCCAAGGCAGTCAGGGATACGGGTAGAGAGATGCACCAACTGCTCAAGGTTATTCTGGATAGGAAATTGGAAGGCGAGTTCACCTTCTGAGTCATGAGAACTAGATGAAAGCCATTGGGGATGGTGAACATTAAAATCACCTAAAATGATGATTTCGGAGAAAGGAGAAGAAGAAAGAATGTGTTCTATTTTGGAGTTAAGATAGTCGAAGAATTTTGGATAGTCTGTAGAGTTAGGAGATAAGTAGACAGAACAAATGAATTTAGTTGTAGAGTTGCAAGAGAGTTTAAGCCATAAAGGACAGAATTCAGAAGACTCCAAAGTAGAGACACGAGAACAGACAACATCGTTGCGCACATATGCGCAACATCCGCCTTTGGCTGAAAATTGAAGATAGACAATTGGAGGAAACAGGGTAGGGTTTGCTGCCAAAGCACTCAGACACCTGAGTTTCAGTTAAGAACAAGATATGAGGTATGAGGTCTAGAAGAAGAGAGGTGGTGTTCGACAAAGTGGAGATGAGAAAAAAGACCGCGAATGTTGCAGAAATTAATGAAAAATAAGACCGTGCACCAGTGCAAGTCGGCAACAAGGGCTTAGTGGCACCAACCCCATCCCCGTAGGCCACCAATTCCCAAGTGGTGATGGGGGAAGGAATAGATTAGGGGCTATATTTGGAATCTGCTCCTCTTGGCTTCTCCGAGGCAGATTTATATTTCGCCATTTTTTAATGTAAGTAAATTTGTTGGATACATGTAAAGAAGGGGAAAGGTTGTGGGAGCATAGGCACTCCAATGTGAGTCAAGGGTACACTAGAGACCCTCTGAGAAGATGAAACGCGAAAAGAAACGAACCTAATGGCAACGGAATGAAACTGAATGGTCTAGCCCACCCTATCACGCCGGATGTTAAGCCCAGTAGAGGGTACTTTCATCGCTTCGGACTGCGTTACGTCCTCACCCTTAAATATATATATATATATATATATATATATATATATATATATATATATATATATATATATATATATATATATATATATATATATATATATATATATATATATATATATATATATATATATACAATATATAAAACATCTATTTAAAGCAATAAAAATAGTAAATAATTAAAAACAAAACGAACTCAACAAAATGTTGAGACAGAAACAAATAGGGCAAGGTTAAATATTTTTAAAACACACTATATTTCAAAGCATAAAACTACCTTTCTTATCAGATGTGATTAAGAGAGAGATGAAAAAAGGAACCTAACAAGCCAACGCACTAGCTTATAAAGGAGAGTGCAAGTTTTTTTAGCCTCTTTAATAAGTATTATATATATATATATATATATATATATATATATATATATATATATATATATATATATATATATATATTATATATATATATATATATATATATATATATATATATATATATATATATATATATATATATAATATATATATATATATATATATATAATTATATATATATATATATATATATATATATATATATATATATATATATATATATATATATATATATATATATATATATATATATATATATATATATATATATATATATATATATATAATATATATATATATATAGGGACCGACCGGGGCTGGAATTTGGCAAGGGCCGGGGTTGCCTAAATAGGTTAAACTGAAATTTTAGGTTAAGAAAATTAGATATAAATTTAATTGAGGTTTATTTAATTGTAAAGGAAAGAGTATAATAGCCAACATTCACTTAAATTAATGATTAAATGCATTTTCTCCGAAAAAATTTCAGAAAATTACAGTTTTGTATAGTAAAAGTTTAAAAAAAGTTCAAAAATTAAAGAAAATAAAAAATTTCTAATTCATAATAGTGATTCAACAGGTTTACCTAGGTAAGACCCTAAGGTAAAGTTTGAAAAAATGTAAAATATAAAATTATCAATTTAACCTGTATTTATACATATTATTGTTATTTTATTGCTATGTATCAAACTTGTATCATTTAGCTACATTATTTCATAATTATTATTTTGTTTATACTTTCAGTCAATATGGCTAAAAGATCAGCTTCTGCAGTTTTTGAGTACTTTACAATGTTTCAGGATAGGTTCGAAATAGCTAAATGTAACATCTGCAGTCAGAAAATTAGAAAAGAACCTCCGGGTGCCACAACTAAAAATTTTCAACCAAATCTTTATGGAGTATCTAAAATCAAAACACAAAAATGAACATTTACTGGCAGAAAAGGAGAGGTCAAAAGAAAGAAAAGAAAAAAATCATTATTTTTTGTTTGAAATTTTTTTATTATTTGACTGAACGAGCAGAAATTTTGAAGGTATATGCATTTTTTCACGAAGTTCTGAGTTGATTTCGAGCATTTTTTGAGTCTATAACGGTTTGAAAGTTATTTTGACCCAAAGTTGAAAAAAATGAATAACTGGGTCAAACCATTGGTCCACATGAGCTGAAAATTTAAATGAATAATCTTAGCCCCAATTTCTTGCATTGGTGGGAATATATTTTTGACATCACGTCTAGAAAAAAGTTATAAGCACTTGAAAAAAAAATTGCAAAAATCGTACCCTTCTGGAGGAAAAAATTATTTAATAAAAACGATATCTACTAATTTTTTTTATTTGTGGATATTATTTAGAGGAGGGACAGGGCAACAACATTTATTTAGTGCATTATTAAATGTTATTTGTTTGAAGCGAGATATAGCCTCTCAAACTTTGGGAATTTTTGAAATTTGGTCAAAAATGGACCTTTTTGAAGGCTATATCTCGAAACCAACAAATCGCATCGAATAAAGTATAAAGAGAAATTTGTAGCCCCACCCCTCCTCTATACATTTACCAAAAATAAGAAATGTTATAGTTGAATTTTTTTATAATTTTTTTGTCTGAAAAGGTGGAATTTTTTTTTTTTTTTTAAAATTTTTTTTTTCAATAGTTGGTCAGTTTATGGCTTATAACATTTTTTCTATAACTCTAGGAACAAAAGTCTATTAAAAAGTTTTATAGCCTATAGAATTTTGAATAAATATTCCAACTTTCAGCTTATTCCAAAAAGTGGTTTGGCCCCTCCATCTTTTTGAAAAAGGTCATATTTCCAAAAAAAAAAAAAAAAAAATTTTTTAAAACCGTAATAGACTCGGAAAAACGCTAGAAATGGACTTTTCTTACCTTTAAAAATCTATATACACTGAAAATTTCAGCAGAATCGACTGAAAATTAAAAAAAATTGAAACTGACTGTCCCCTTAAGTATAATTTGCCATTTTAACCCCGGCTGGCAAACCTCGGTTTTCCCTGATTTTTAGACGGAGCCGGGGCCGGGGTCAGTAAAAATGGCTGGGGTTGGCCGGTCGGTTCATATATATATATATAAATAATATATATATATATATATATATATATATATATATATATATATATAGGAACGACCGGTGTTGGAATTTGGCCGGGGCCGGGGCGGGGTCACCCAAATTTGCCGGGCCGGGCCGGGGCCGGGGTTCTGGCCGGGGTTTTCTAAAATTTGTAAAGAGGTCAAAAGCACTGAAATTTAAGGTTAAGAAAATTAGATATAAGGTTTATTTAATTGTAAGGAAGGAGTAGAATAGCCAACATTCACTTAAATTAATGATTATATGCATTTTCCAAAAAAAAAAAAAAAAAAATTACAGTTTTGTATAGTTAAAGTTTAAAAAAAGTACAAAAATTAAAAAAAAAAATATTCTAATTCATAATAGTGATTCAACAGGTAAGGTAAGGTAAGACCCTAAGGTAAAGTTTGAAAAAATGTAAGATATAAAATTATCAATTTAACCTGTATTTATACATATCATTGTTATTTTATTGCCATGTATCAAACTTGTATCATTTAGCTACATTATTTAAAAATTATTATTTTGTTTTATACTTTCAGTCAATATGGCTAAAAGATCAGCTTCTGCAGTATTTGAATACTTTACAATGTTTCAGGATAGGCTCGAAATAGCTAAATGTAACATCTGCAGTCAGAAAATTAGAAGAGAACCTCCGGGTGCTACAAGTAAAAAAAATTTCAACCAAATCTTTTTGGAGTATCTAAAATCAAAACACAAAGATGAACATTCACTAGCAGAAAAGGAGCGGTCAAAAGAAACAGAAAAGAAAAAAATCTTAATTTTCTTATATTTTGTTTGAAATTTTTTTTTTTATTATTTGACTGATTGAGCTGAAATTTTCAAAGTATGTGAATTTTTTCACGAAGTTCTGAGTTGATTTCGAGCATTTTTTTTGAGTCTATAACGGTTTGAAACTTATTTGGACCCAAAGTTGCTAAAAATGAATAACTGGATCAAACCACTGGTCCACATGAGCTGAAAATTTAGCTGAATATCTTTCCCCAATTTCTTGCATTGGTGGGAATAGGTTTTTGATATCACGTCTAGAAAAAGTTATATAAGCACTTGAAAAAAAAATTTGCAAAAATCGTACCCTTCTGGAGGAAAAAATTATTTATAAAAAACGCTACCTACTATTTTTTTTTTATTTGTGAATATTGTTTAGAAGAGGGCAGGGCAACAATATTTATTTAGTGCATATTTAAATGCTCTTTGTTTGAAGCGAGATATAGCCTCTCAAACTTTGGGAATTTTTGAAATTTGGCCAAAAATGGACCTTTTTGAAGGCTATATCTCAAAACCAACGAATGTCATCGAATAAAGTACATAGAGGAATTTGTAGCCCCACCCCTCCTCTATACAAACCAAAAATAGGAAATGTCATAGTTGTATTTTTTTAAAAAAAATTTTGTCTGGAAAGGTGGATTTTTTTTAGTTCAAAAAAATTTTTTTTTCTATAGTTGGTCAGTTTTTAGCTTATAACATTTTTCCTATAACTCTGGGAACAAAAGTCTATTAGAGACTTTTGTATCCCATTTAATTTTAAATAAATAGTCCAATTTTCAGCTCTATTCTAAAAAGTGGTTTGGCACCGCCATTCAATTAAAAAAGGGTAAAATTTCAAAAAAAAAAAAAAAAAAAAAAATTTTTTTTTAACCATAATAGACTCGGAAAAACGCTAGAAATGGACTTTTCTTACCGGTAAAAAATCTATATAACTGAAAGTTTCAGCAGAATCGGCTGAAAATTAAAAAAAAAAAAAAATTTAAGTATAATTTGCCATTTTAACCCCGGCCGGCAACCCCGGTTTTCCTTGATTTTTGGCCGGGGCCGGGGCCGGGGCCGGGGTCAGTAAAAATGGCCGGGGTTGGCCGGGGCCGGGGGCCCCGGTCGGTATATATATATATATATATATATATATATATATATATATATATATATATATATATATATATATATATATATATATATATATATATATATATATATATATATATATATATATATATATATATATATATATATATATATATATATATATATATATATTACATAGATTGCTTTGCTCAGCATAA
>SEYY01018535.1:17500-20000 GCA_009176605.1 Armadillidium nasatum | reverse complement strand
GTCTGTATCTTATATATATATATATATATATATATATATATATATATATATATATATATATATATATATATATATATATATATATATATATATATATATATATATATATATATAATTTACATGAAAAGGCATTTCGAGGAATGGACAAGTGATAGATTGGGGAAATGCTACACATTCAACTCATTTTACGGGTCATATATAATTGGTGGCAAGAAGTATGACGATTAATCCATATAGCTAAAACTGCTGGGCCTCAGGTATGTACACCCATATATATATATATATATATATATATATATATATATATATATATATATATATATATATATATATATATATATATATATATATATATATAAAGCAATGTACGTACCCCACACTGGGATATTTAACCCGTGGAGTGATAGTGTGGGCTTGACCATTCCGTTTCACTCCGTTGCCCTTTGGTTTATTCCTTTTCACGTTTCCCCTTCTCAGAGGATCTCTAGTGTATTCTCCCCTCGTATTAGAGTGTCTATGCTACCCCTAACCTCCAAACCCCTTTTTTTCCATGATCCACACAAATTTTACCAAGCGTTTTTTTGCATATTGCATTAAGCAAATAATAAACAAACAAATAATAAGCAAATAATAGCAAACAAATAGCAAATAATAAATGAAACATAAACCTCCCTCGGAGATGCTTCTAGGGCGCTATCTAGACAGACAATGCCCCTCATCCACCCCTTGGGGTCTCTGATGATAGGGATGGTGCAGCAAAAACTTTGCATCCGGCTTTCTCTGGTACACGGTCTTTTTTTTCATTAATTTAGTGGTTTTCTTTGTCTAATTTCCTCTTTGTAAAACACAATCCCTCTTTTCTTGCAACTCTACAACTTAATTCATTTGTTTTGTTGTACTTATCTCCTATCTTACAGACTATCAAAAAAATTCTTCGACTATTTAAACTCCAAAATAGGGTGCATTCTTTCTTCTTCTTCTTTTCTCCGAAATCATTATTTTAGGTGATTTCAACGTTCACCACCACCAATGGCTTTCATCTACTTCTCATGATGCAGCTGGTGAGTGTATTCGATTATCAGTTTTCTGTTCAGAATAATCTTGAGCAGTTAGTGCAACTTCGTACCCGTATCCCAGACCGTCTTGGTGCTGAGCAAAACATACTTGATCTTTTCTTAACTTCTTTTTCATCCCCTAATACTGTTAAATTCTTTCCTCCTCTAGACCACCCAATCATCTTGTTATCTGTTTCTTGTTCTCTCTGCTAGCTGATCTGACTTGCGGTTGTACTTCTCTGATTTCCCATGGAATGATTACCGTTTCCGTGGGAGAAGTTTCTCGGAGTGTACAGAGCACATAACCAAGATGGTTCTCTTCAGCTTGGAGGCGTGCATTCCATATTCTTTCTCTTCAACTAAATCTAACAAACCTCGGTTTAACTCTATTTGTTTTCGTGCTATTCACCGAAGGGAAACAACCTTCAAAGATTACAGTCGTCTTCAAACTCCAAAAACTCATTCAACTTTTATTTCATTAGGAACTGTGGAAAATCTATTCTCCGTAACACTAAAACTTATTTCTCTTTCGTAAATGCAATAATCTTTCTGGTTCCTCTTTCTCGCGTCCTTTTGGCTATTTGCAAAAAATATCAACTCTAAATTTGATCCGTCCTTTAGTATCTTCTGACAGCATAACTGCCGTTTTGACTTCTACTAAAGCTGAGCTGAAGAAAGGGGACCCTTTGCAACCCTCTAACTATCGTCCTATTTTTTTTAACTTCAGTGCTCTCTAAAGTTTTCAAATCTTTCCTTAATATGAAAATTTAGAAACATCTCAATTATTCAAATCTTATCCCTGATCGCCAGAATGGTTTCCGTAAAGAGCTCTCTACAGGTGATATTCTTTCCCTTCTACTTGACTCTCAGTCCTTTTCTCTTCTGTTCTTCGATGAATCTTTCACTGTGGCGCTGGACACATCAAAAGCCTTCGAAAGAGTGCATTGATTTTGAAACTTTCTTCTTTCGGAAAATATCCGTTTTTGTTACTTTCTCTCTGATTTCCATTCCAGTCGTAATATAGCAGCTGTTGTAGACGGCCATCGTTCTTAAATTAAATCTATAAATAGTGGTGTTCCTCAAGGATCTCTCCTAACACCATCTCTTTTTCTTCTTTTCATTAATGGCCTTGAGGCAACTGACCTCCAATCTTTCTCTTATTTCAAATTGAGCCTGAGAAAACATGGTCAATTTCAATGCTTCAAAAACTCAATTCCTCCATCACTCTACTCAATACAACCTTCCATATGAAATCTTCTTCGAAAACGCACAACTCAAACCTTCATCTGTCTTTAAATTCTTGGTGTTTCTTTTTCTTGTGATCTTTCTGGGAAAGATCACATTACTTTTCTTTCTAAACAAGCTTCTAAGAGGATAGGTGTTCTGAGGCGCCTACTTGATTTATTTAAGCCACCCCAGTTGCTTTGTCTTTATAAGGGTGGTAT
>SEYY01018535.1:7500-10000 GCA_009176605.1 Armadillidium nasatum | reverse complement strand
GCAATTTCCGTTGGTGTCAGAAAGAACAAGAGGTCCAACCGAGACAATGAAGAGTGGATACCAATGCTTTTGGTCACAGATGCAAATGCAGAAGGTGAATATGGACTTACTGTGTTTTTTTAATTAATTATTTTGTTGTTCTTTGTAAACATATGTAAATGCAGATGGTGGCGTAACAGATGTAAATGTAGCAGGTGAAAATTAATTTCTCGTCTTAATTATTTATTTAATTAGTTATAAATTAATTAGTATTAATTATTAATTAATTCTTGGTAACTGCTGCGAATGCAACAGGCGAATGCGGACTTATTGCATGTTTTGGTTATTTCAAAATGTTTTTATAAATATTATTACTTTTTTTAACTTATTAATTAATTATAACTTTTTTAACTTAGGATTTCTGGATTTATTTCCTTATGATTAAATTTACCTATTAAGTTTCTTCATAAATTTAATAAATTTTAAAAAAATATTTAATTCATTTATTTTTTGTATTTTATTTATTATGTAATTATTAATTGTTCGTTAATTATTTTTTTTTTCCTTCTTTTACACTCTTGAATGTGTTTAAATTTTAAAAAAAAAAAAAAAAAAAAAAAAAAAAAAAAAAAAAAAAAAAAAAAAAAAAATATATATATATATATAATATATATATATATATATATATATATATATATATATATATATATATATATATATATATATATATATATATATATATATATATATATATATATATATATATATATTAGGGATGGAGCGATACCAAAATTTTTTTTACCGATACCGATACCTAAAAATTACCGATACCGATACCCGATACCGATACCCGATACCGATACCTAAAAATATGCCGATACTTGCTGATACTACTACCGATATCGATACTTTATGCCCTCGTAGGTGAGATCCGCTCTCAAAAAAAAAAAAAAAGACTCATTAAGAAAAAACTTCCAATTACGAGTGTTTTGGAAATTTCAGTTCAAATTCCGCTGCTGCCCCTTACATTCCATCCATCCTCATCAGAATTTTTGTACTTTTTGAACGTGTAAAATTAAACTATAATAATATTTATTTCCTAAATGGCAGTAGCAGTTCGATACGTCAATCGAGTATGATGAGTTAATATAAAGTATGTGAGGTGTTGTGACATTCAACAACGCTCAAGCCCTCAATGTTTCCTAATTTTGATTCTCATATTTTCTGAGAATATTCCTTTCATCTTTTTATGGCTAAAGCAAAGAGTTGTTAATAGTAAGTCAAGAAGGTGTTCTTCCTTCTTTTTCCGAAATTACACACATACATATTAAGATACAGGTATTTAAAAAGGATCCAAATGTGAGTCAAAATCAAGTCGCTGTTCCCTTGAATAAGGACTTTGGTAAAATATTACAACTTACAGCAAAGTGCAAATACATCATTCTCAATACTCAACAAAAGGTCTAATATCAGCAACACAATCACAAATTCACTTTTCCACATGATTAAATAGATAACTTATCATTATTACATTGGAACTTATTATTATAGATTATATTTTACTTCAAAGGAACTTACTACTGAGTCTTGATAATTTGCCAAATCTTTTGATTGACAGAAAAATACCGCAATAAAACTAACAAACATTTAGCTGGAGCTTTTCTGCAATTCCATTTGGGAACAAAATTGAGGATAAAAGAGCAGTAAATAGACCTCTTTGCATTAGTTTGAAATATTCTTGTATTGCATTTTCACATTTTTCTCTTCTCAATTACAGATATTAGTATTATTTGGGCTTAATTTTGTCCAATTATGTTGTAAATGTCAATTTTATAGCTGGATTACCTTTCTACCAATATAATCCAGTTGATCAACAGCATATAGCATAGATTTGGGGATCAAAGAGACAGTAATATAAACCATCTATCAAGATTAGTGATGTCTTCTTTTATGATTTGCGAATGCGAATGCAGATGCGGGTGCGGATGCAGATATGGATACAAATGTGGACCTAGATTTTTGTCAATTGCGGATGCGGGTGGGAATGTAAAATTTTCACAAATAAGGATGAAGATGCGTATGCCATCACTAATATATATATATATATATATATATATATATATATATATATATATATATATATATATATATATATATATATATATATATATATATATATATATATATATATATATATATATATATATATATATATATATATATATATATATATATATATATATATATATATATATATATATATATATATATATATATATATATATATATATATATATATATATATATATATATATATATATATATATATATATATATATATATATATATATATATATATATATATATATATATATATATACTATTATTATTTACGACAGATGAAGTGGTACAGACCATAAAAACAGCACCAAAAAAAGGCTTGGTCAGAAGACCAAAAGAAAGAAGCTGCGAAGGAATTTTTTGAATTTTTTGACCGAATATTTTTATGGCAAAGAAAATC
>SEYY01018534.1:32500-40215 GCA_009176605.1 Armadillidium nasatum | reverse complement strand
TGTTTGCATCTCTGATGTTTCTATGTTTTCAAATGTCGTAATTCTCGATCATACGAGTCAGCTAAGAGCACTAATTTATCCCAAGGGAACCTTCGTCTGGGTGCACATTTCATTTTGTATTATGAATTCCCTCAACTTTGTTTGTACAGTAGTTGGTAAACTAAGTATGAAGGCTGTGCGAAGGGATTCATGGTCTCTCATGTTCACTCCAGGAAAAGCTTGTCCAGCCAACTGTTCAAGTCTTAAAGCGAACAAGTTAACGTCTTCCCCAGTCTGACGTTTAGCAGAATGATAAGCTCTTAGCTTATTCTCATTCCGTTTCTTTTCTTCCTGTTTGTACCATTTTAATAAGACCTCTTTAACAATTCTATATTCTGATTCCGTTTTAGTAATTACTGTATATAATCTCAGAAATTTACCAGACATGTATTTTTCTAACAATCTAACCCATTGGTCAGGACTCTGAGGATATTTCTTCTGGCAATATTCTTCAAAATATTCAAGGAATGTTTGTAAATTGTCTTCCTTCTCATAACTAAATATCTTAGGCTCAATTAATTTAGGTTTCTGTGAATTGTTTATCATGATCGTCAACAATGATACAGCCTGAGTCAATAAAGATAACTGCTGCTGTATTAAATCAAACTGATTTGGGGATAGACCACTTTGTGCCTGTACAACAGGGGGTATTATGGGTTTGTTCGATATATTCCACTTACATGTAGCAGTCACTGGGGTCGTAGGGGTCTGAGTATATACCATTGTTGTTATTGGTGATGTAACTATATTTCCTGTGGTGAGACCAATGGTATTGGTATCCCTACTACTTTCAAAGGGTAATAGGAACTCACTTACTGATGTAGTCGGATTTTTGGTTGTAAACATCGGAACTATTGGAGATACATTTTCCGTAAGAGTCACTAAGTTCTGTCACTTACTTCCTCTTTAGCTGTTGTGGTAATCACCCCATTGTTTGTCATAGGAAGGGTTGCTTCCTTCGCCACTTCCATTTGTTTATTTAAATTTTCCATTTGCAGTGCCAAATTTTCAACTATATTTTTAACTGCATCTGCAGAAATCATATTATCTGCACTTTGTGTAACAGCTACCAACCGATCACTTTCATCACGTTGACCATTCTCAATTAGGGCGAGAAAATCATCTAGGTTCAATATTTGAAGTAGCCATATTGCTCTTCTAAGTTTTTTATTTTTTCAAAAAGTAGTTTTCCTCTTTCCACAAGAAAAACAGAACTTCTTAGACATATAGGTACATATATCTAAGGCCTGCCTTCCTATTTGGAAAGTCTATTATTTTTTTCAATCCTCTTGAAGATCTTACATTCACCTGTACAGTAACTGCAATATACAAGAGATTAGTCACATAAAACAGTATATACGCATGTACCAGATAATCACCTAGTACACAGGTATACACCACAAAAAGAAATTAAACAATAATTAATATAATAATTTAATTGTTTTAGTAACAATCTATGAGATAGAGATATCTACCTATAGGTGGCTACAATATTGTTGTCAAGGGTGAACTGAAGGTCTGCAATATTCACACACTCATTCACTCTAAACACATCAAACAGGTCCCTGTTCGGGCGCCAATTTTTGTGTATGTAAGGGGAAGTCAGGGAATGTGGGGATCTGAATTATAGGCAGTGTCAGTGTAGTGGTATGCAGGGGCGCCCAAATTTCCCTCCAATAGCCTAACCCCGATACAAACAAAATAACACTTACGGCTTGAGCGTGTAGAGGAATTTTTCACTCCTTTGGCACTTCAATACCCAAGCAAGAGCTTCGTCATATGTTCCAAGGTTTGAAAGGACCCGTTCAATGTGGCAGAGATTTGTCTAATTGATGTACTGCAAACATGACAACTTCTACTTCGTTTTAATTTTTATGGTTTCCAAACACACTTAATATCTTCAAACACAGGTAAATGAGTACACTGGTAAAGTTTTAACTGGTTTATTACAAAATTTAATTTCCCTCCCGATAATAATGTATAAAAATAAATAAATCTTTCTCTCGCAATATGCTATTGCCTAATTTATCTGAGGGTTGTTTATAAGGTGTAAAAAAAACTTCCAACTCTCAAGAAAATGACTGGACCAACAAGTCAGTCCCAACTACGAAAAGAACCTTCACCTTGAAAGAAGTGGTTAGTTGTGTACCCAAAAGAAATCTACCTAAAATGGGGGAACCTTATCTTTAAGTGTAAGAATGTTTCAATCCTTTTTCCTTGAGGTTTCCACTTTGTAATGATGGAATAAAGTTTTGACTATAAAGTACGTTTGTAAGGTCACACAACACCGAACTTCTTGTAACGATTTGACCATAAACCAAAAAGAGTCTAAAAATAAAACCCTAAAAGAAATATAACTCAATTAATAAAAATACCTTACAAATATAATTTTTTTTCAATATATAGATTTCATATTATATTCCTTTATTTATCTCTGTACCTTGTGGATAGGATACTTTCTCCAAAAGGGTTATAAAGACATCTAGATTCCTTCAGCACTTGTCTTGGCACTTGAAAACTCTGTTAACAATATTTTTATTATCACATTTTTATAATTTACTACCTTAATTTTTCCATTTTCTATAACATGTTTACACAATACTAAATTATACAATTACCACTTTTAATATGAGAATTCACTTTGGATACGTCTTTCAGGTCCTCCAGTACAACTTCTTGGTATATTTCACTTCAATTCTCAAAATCAGTTTATTATCACTTTTGTGTTTTTAGAATTCACTTAGTCTATTCTTAATAATCATTTAATATATTCTTAATAATTATAATCAATTTATAAATAAGTATAATCAACTTCTTAAACTTTACTGAAAAATACAAAAATTTAATATTCCTAACCTAACATAATAAATATATAATAATAAGTTTTAATAATAATTTGATTCAACCAGTGGAGTTGACACTCTATCGGGTCTCAACTCCACTACGGTTAACACTCCCTTTATAACGCCACCGCTCACGGGCGAGCCCTTTTCAAGGAGGGGGCACACACAATTCGAATCTGACTTTAAAGCAAAAACAAATAAGGTTCAGGAACCTTAAGAAATCGAGCTTTACACTAATAGAAAGGGAATTTTATAAGATTGCTCTAACTTTTTTATTATTAGGTAAACTTTGGAATTGCTATTAATTTAAGGTAATCTTAGTTCACTGTATCACTTTTATTTAAATTTTTTTTAGGACGAACATGGTTATGAATTACACAGAAATTGAGGCCAAAGTAAGAGAAGCAACAAATGATGAGGCTTGGGGCCCAACAGGTATAGCCATAATATTTTTCTTGACCACCTTTTATTCATTAATATATTGACATGTTTTAATTTTTTCTCATTTTAGCCACAAAACAAACATGTTAATATTATTATAAAATGAATTATTTATAATTCTAAAATTAACATGTTAAAAAAAATCATGAAAAACTTCAAAAGTTTTTGGAAAGTTAAATTAGATTTTTGAGTTTGCTTAGATCTTGATACAGAAAGAATAGCTTCTAAAATATATTAATAAATAGCTTGAAAAATTCTGTATAAGTCATAACATATTGACTTTCAAGGAAAATTTAAGTTTTACAATAAGGTGGGGTGGAAGGAAAGTTGCAATTATGATTTGAAAAAATATAATGTCTAAATTTAAAAGGTTCTTTAATCTTTTATTTAACTAATCATCATCATTAGACATCCAACCTTGTTACTGTATAAATTTGTGCAAAATCAAAATATTGATAAATTGGTTTTCAATACTTGTATACAATACATTGTTTTAGGTCCTCAGATGCTGGAATTAGCTCAAGCAACATTTTACTATGAACAATTCCCAGAAGTGATGGGAATGTTGTGGAAAAGAATGCTCCAAGACAATAAAACTGCATGGAGAAGAACCTATAAGTCTTTACTCCTTTTAGCTTACTTAGTAAGAAATGGCTCTGAACGTGTTGTTACATCAGCAAGAGAACATATCTATGACTTGAGATCATTGGAAAATTATAAATATATTGATGAATTGGGAAAAGATCAAGGATTAAATATTAGGTAAATGTATAGTTTATATATATATATATATATATATATATATATATATATATATATATATATATATATTATATATATATAATATATATATACATGATCCAGCTGGTGAACTCGCCTACCAATTTTCTATCCAGAATAACCTTGAACAGTTGGTGCATCTCCCTACTCGTATCCCTGACCATCTTGGTGATGAACCCAACATACATGATCTTTTCCTAACTTCTTATCCTTCCCCTTATACTGTTAAACTCTTTCCTCCTCTGGGTTCTTCCGATCACCTTCTTATCTCTGTATCTTGTTCTGTCTCTTCAAGTCTTCCGCAAGAACTGCCCCCCCTTCGTCGAGGAGACGTTTCTGGCATTTCGGTGCCACTAACTGGTCTGACTTGCGGTCTTACTTTTCTGATTTTCCATGGAATGATTACTGTTTCCGTGGGAGGGGTCCCTCGGAGTGTGCTGAGCGTGCATAACCGAGGTGATTCTCTCTGGCATGGAGGCGTACATTCCATATTCTTTCCCTTCTACTAAACCTAACAAACCTTGGTTTAACTCTGCTTGTTCTCGTGCTATCCGCCGCAGGGATGCTGCCTTCAGGGATTACCGTCGTCTTCAAACTCCAGAAACTCACTCAACTTATATTTCATCCCGGAATCGATGCAAAATCTATTCTTCGAGATACCAAAAACTCTTTTCTCCGTAGAAAATTCAATAATCTTTCTGGCTCCTCTTCTCTCGCTCTTTTTGGCATTTTGCAAAAAATGTCAACTCTAACTTTGCTTTTTCCTCTTTCCCTCCTCTAGTATCTTCTGACGGTTCAATTGCCATTTTGCCTTCCTCTAAAGCTGAACTCTTTGTTCAAACTTTTGCCTCTAATTCAACCTTAGACGATTCCGGAGCTGTTCCTACTCCTTCAACCCCTCCTAACTCTTTTATGCCTAAAATTGTAATTTCTTCTAAAGATGTCATTTCTGCTCTCTCTGAACTTTACACTAAGAAGGCATACGATCCTGATGGTATCCCTCCTGTGGTTCTCAAAACTTGTGCTTCCGAGTTTGCACCATGCCTTGGTAAACTATTTCGCCTATGTCTTTCTACTTCAACCTTCCCTTCTTGGAAATGTGCACTCATTCAGCCTGTGCCGAAGAAGGGGGACCCCTCTCAACCCTCTAACTACCGTCCAATTTCTTTAACTTCCGCTCTTTCTAAAGTTTTTGAATCTATCCTTAACAGGAAGATTTGGAAACATCTCAATTCTTCTAATCTTATCTCTGATCGCCAGTATGGCTTTCGTAAGAAACTCTATACTGGTGATCTTCTTTCCCTTCTCTCTGACTCTTGGTCCTCCAGCTCTTCGGCATTTCGGTGAATCTTTGCTGTCGTGCTGGACATATCGAAAGCTTTCGATAGAGTCTGGCACAAAGCTTTGATTTCCAAACTTCCCTCTTTCGGAATCTATCCTTCTCTCTGTGCCTTCTCTGATTTCCTTTCTGGTTATAGCAGCTGTTGTAGGCCACGTTCATCCTATAAATCTATTAATAGTGGTGTTCCTCAAGGATCTGTCCTATCCCCAACACTTTTTCTAGTTTTCATTAATGACTTTTCTCTCTATTACTTCATCTCCTATCCACTCCTATGCTGATGATTCCACCCTTCATTACTCTTTTCAATTTGAAAGGCGCCCCTCTCAACAACAGTTATAGACGCAAGGAGGGTTGCCTTGGAGCAAGCTAACCTCTGATCTATCTCGTATTTCAAATTGGGAAGAGAAATCATGGTTTTTCAATGCCTCAAAAACTCAATTCCTCCTATCTCTCACTCGACACAATCTTCCCACAACTATTATATCTTCTTCGAAAACACACAACTCAAACCTTCATCTCTCCTTAATATTCTTGGGTGTTTCTTTTTCTCGTGATCTTTCTTGGAAAGATCACATTATTTCTTTCTAAACAAGCTTCTAAGAGGTTGGGTGTTCTGAGGCGCCTTCAGAATTTCTTCACTCCACCCTCAGTTGCTTGCTCTTTATAGGGGTGTTGTTCACCCCTTGTATGAAGTATGCTTCGTACATCTGGTATTTGGTTCCACTACATACAGCTCTCCTAGAGAAGGTGGAGTCTAGGGCTTTTCGTCTTATCAACTCTCCTGCTCTCACTAACTCTCTCCAATCTCTTTCTGCCATCGAATTGTTGCGTCACTCTCTATACTATCGCTATTACAATGACACTGCTCTTCTGAATTCTCTCATCTATACCTCCTCCATTGAGAAGGGCTCGTGCGACTCGACTTTCTTTCACAGTCTCATCCTTTCTCTGTCCAGCTCTCTGACCCCAGACTTAACCGCTATGCTCAATCCTACATGTACTTTACTGGTAAAGTCTGAACACACTCCCTTTATCTATTTTCCCAATTTCCTTGACTTACACACCTTCAAACGTCCGTGTATCAGGTCATGTCGGCCTTTAATTTGACCAGGCTTCCGATCTTTCCCCTAATTCTGGTGGAATTTTTGGTAGGCCTCTGGCCTTTGTCCACCAGAGGTGAAATATAATTATATATATATATATATATATATATATATATATATATATATATATATATATATATATATATATATATAATATATATATATATATATATATATATATATATATATATATATATATATATTATATATATAATATATATATATATATATATATTTTATTGCCAGATAGCAAATACTGGTTATGCTGGCAATATCCACTGGTTTTTCTATCCGTAAAATTGGTGGATATTATTTAAATTATTAATAGCTATTATATTATATATATATATATATATATATATATATATATATATATATAATATATATATATATATATATATATATATATATATATATATATATATATAATTATTATATATACTCACATAATGTTTACAAACTTCTACAATGGAAGGTGACATCAACAGGAAAACCTTCAATACGTATAGAGCCATAACTTTTATGTGACATCAAGGGGAAATTTAAGAATAAAACAAACCATAACCAGAGCTTTATTATGTGGAGAAACATAAGGGTGGGGGAGATGCCATTACAACAGGTGTTCAAAATGTAAGCCCAATTTTGGATACATAACTACACTGGGGACCATATTGGCCCCATTGCAGGAGTTCCTTAGTGTACCTAATGTGTTGTGCCTTCTTGACTCTCCGCAGAAATTGCCTTTTGTAATATCTGTATCATACATAGGATTTTAGATGGGATCAGAGGTTTGGCAATCGGCCAATAGAGATGCCCGTGATGGCATCACCTACATTTTTGTAAATAGTTATGGCATCCCCTTAGACCTGAACGTCTTTAACTATGGTGTACAGTGTTGTGTTATTTCCCATATTGTCCCCTTGATATCAGTAAATAGTGGTTACATCCTATATGTATTGTACAATTTATTGTGATGATGTCACCTTGTATCTGTAGAAGTTTGTAAACATCGATATAGTGTATATATATATATATATATATATATATATATATATATATATATATATATATATATATATATATATATATATATATATATATATATATATAATATATATATATATATATGGGTTGACAAAAATATTTAACCTGTAAATGCATGAATTT
>SEYY01018534.1:10000-27500 GCA_009176605.1 Armadillidium nasatum | reverse complement strand
GCCTTTTAATTCAAAACTAATAGGCAGGTCTCATTTGAAACAGTAAGTCCGTTTTATAAATGTCAGTTATTTGTTTCATTGTCAATTAAGTGATGCTGCCTGTCAGCTTGGACAGAGGTTGTTCGTTTTCAGTGTTTATGAATCTTCAAGAAAAGCATTGAAACAAAATCTGATACCATGTTTCAACATGAGTTTTCAACTCAGTATAACAAAAAACTGATCATCAAATCCCACTATTTCTTCTTGGTAGAAAAGGTTAATATTCATGAAAAGTTTGAATGTTAAAATTATTGTGGTCCTAAAATGTCAAGTGAATGTTACAATTATTCAGTTGAGCTATGGATTTCTCACACAGATGTTTGTAAAGTGCAAAAGAAACTTTAATAAATGACTATTTACATTTTCAGGTACTTTTTATAAAAAGAAAAGTTGAAAGAAATCTCATGTAAGGAGTTTTTGTAGTTTTTATTTGCACATTTGAAATGCAACAATGATTTTATTTAAAACGTTGTGTTTTGTGATGAGTGAGTTTTCACATTTCTAGTTAGGTAAATAAAATGTTCAGTCTGACATACATGTTTGACATGATAGAAATGAATCGACGTGTTTGTAATAAGGTCAGTACAAGAAAATTATTCATATTTAATTAGGATAAAATTCCCTAGTCAGTCAGATACATAGGTGGTGGTATACGGTTTTTGTTATACGACCATTAATTACATAGATATAAGAATAGTTTTAGTAAATTTTCATTTGCACATGGTATGTTTCATATATTCCTATGTACAAAGCTGGGAAGAGGGTATGTTAGCAACCCTAAATGCATAGAACAGTTATGCTTTTATGGTGTCAGGTATTTGGATACTTCTCTCAAATTAAGCAAATAGTTGTTACGTACAAGGATGCCACTTAATTTGTTTAATATAATGGGGGAGTAGTTTTAGATTTTTAAAAGTAGGATGACATACCTTATCATTCTTCTAATGTAAACATGAAGTTGTTGTTGTTTGTGTAATTGCCGAATGTACAAAATTATCAACTCCTGATCTCTTGATGTTAACCTATCATTATGGTAAGTTTTAATGTAAGATAATCTATAAATATAAATGTTTACTTAGACAATAATAGGCAAAGTGATGGTAATTTCAGCTAGTTTTCTCAGTTTTGGTGAACCTGCAATATTGAAAGTTTTGACAATTAATACCAATTTAGGACTATTAAAATGTTTTACTTTAATTTTATTACTAAAAGAGTACAAAAAAAAGTCGTATTAGTAGTAAAAGAGTAACTCTCCCTTTCCAAGGTTTTCTTTACAGGAGGCATATGTAAGTAGAGTTCATTTGCTTCATACATGTACAAGGATTTGTTTAATTAAAGTTATAGACAACTCTGACTATTATCTGTAACTGGATTTTTTTTTATTTTTTTATTTTATTTTTTTTCAATATATATTTAGAGATTTTTGTAATGTGCCTTCACTATACTATGATAGTGTCTGATATATAACAGTGAAAAAAAATGATATGGTTTTGTATTTAGAGCAGGAAAAAAGTACCAACTTCATCCTCAATCCCTGCTGAAAATGATTTGCGCAGTGGTTTTGTGATTACTTACTGTGATTTCAAAAGGAGTTTTATAATTTTTTTTTATTCGTATGATTGTTGAGTTTTGACATTGCATTAAGTGGAAGTTAAGCAAGAATTTGTACAGAAAGGAGTTTCATTTTATAGCTTCTGTTGGAAAGGAATGAAAATATTTACCATAATCTGTTCTATTTAAAATGATATAGCTTTACAAATGCTTTATACAATGATTAATTCAAAAGTAGAATAGCTTTGCATACCGATGTAATGGAGGTTTCTGTTTATTTTGCCTCCCTATGCTTTATTTTTTTGGGAGGAACATTAACAAAACTTATTTTGAAAGTAGAATTTAATTATTATAATTATTAATTAATATTTTAATTTCTTATTGTAGTGGTGATGAAGCAGTTGATGATTTTGTTGAGCCTTCGAGCATCTATAAAGATGGAGATGCAAGTCCTAAAATTAGTCACAATTTAAATTCATCGCCAAGTTTGAATTCCAAATCGTCGTCTGGGAAAATTGAGTTAGGCTTATCGTCTCCTTCTCACTCAGGCTCTACTGCTGCACCTAAAAAATCTTCGAAGCCCTCCAGGATGGTCAGTTTGGGTGCTGCAGCCCAGTATGCAAAGGATAGTCAAATTTCCAAGGAGGTGAAAGGCTTTATATATATATATATATATATATATATATATATATATATATATATATATATATATATATATATATATATATATATATATATATATATATATATATATATATATATATATATATATATATATATATATATTTTTTTTTTTTTTTTTTTTTTTTTTTTACACGTCATTTTATTTTATTTACTTATTTATTATAAGAATTCTGTTCATTCATAAACCTTTGGTAAAAATGTTTGTGTTTACAGTTCATTATTGCTATTATTATTATATTATTATTATACTACTACTACTACTTTTTGTTATTATTAGATGGGGAAGTATAAATCCAGGAAAAAGAAAACGAATACAATTCAATTTTTGATTTTTTGTTACATTTTTATTGTATAATATATTTTCTTGCCTTATTATGGATCCCTAATATTGCCATTTTTAGCAAATACCCCAACCAAAGTTCGGAAAATACAAGAGCCCAAACACCCACACACATACGAACACACCACCAGAGACACTTCATATAACGTTAAACGTATCTCTTCCAAGCCAAAATCCCAAATTTAAAAAATTTAAACATGACTAAATGAAATCTAAATATAGTGGTCAACAAGAATATTAAATTTAATTCTATTTCTTCCAGAACTAGAACCCTTCTTTTCTGAAAAAGAATATTTCAGAAATGAATGTTAGCATGTACAATGTAGAGTGTAGTACATGTTAACATATTTTTGAACTCTATAAAGATTCTAATTATTTGTAGAATAAGTTTATAAGTCTATATATATATATATATATATATATATATATATATATATATATATATATATATATATATATATATATATATATATATATATATAGAACCGACCGGGGCCCCGGCCACCCCGGCCATTTTCACTGACCCCGGCCCGGCCCCGGCCCCGGCCAAAAATCAGGAAAACCGGGGTTGCCGGCCGGGGTTAAAATGGCAAGTTATACAAATTTTTTTTTTTTTTTTTTAAATTTTCAGCCGATTCTGCTGAAACTTTCAGTGTATATAGATTTTTTACCAGTAAGAAAAGTCCATTTCTAGCGTTTTTCCGAGTCTATTACGGTTAAAAGTTTTTTTTTTTTTTTTTTTTGTGGAAATTTTACCCTTTTCAATAGAATGCGGTGCCAAACCACTTTTTAGAATGAGCTGAAAGCTGGACTATTTATTCAAAAAATTATATGGGCTCAAAAGTCCTAATAGGTTTTTTTTCCCAGAGTTATAGAAAAAATGTTATAAGCCAAAAACTGACCAACTATAGAAAAATAATTTTTTTGAACTAAAAAAATCCACCTTTTCAGACAAAATCTTTTTTAAAAAAATACAACTATAACATTTCCAATTTTTGGTGTGTATAGAGGAGGGGTGGGGCTACAAATTCCTCTATGTACTTTATTCGATGACATTCGTTGGTTTTGAGATATAGCCTTCAAAAAGGTCCATTTTTGGCCAAATTTCAAAAATTCCCAAAGTTTGAGAGGCTATATCTCGCTAAACAAAGGGCATTTAAAATGCACTAAATAAAAATTGTATGTAGCGATTTTTTTTAAATAATATTTTTCCTCCAGAAGGGTACGATTTTTGCAAATTTTTTTTCAAGTGCTTATAACTTTTTTCTAGACGTGATATCAAAAATCTATTCCCACCAATGCAAGAAATTGGGGCAAAGGTATTCAGTTAAATTTTCAGCTCATGTGGACCAGTGGTTTGACCAGTTATTCATTTTTTTCAACTTTGGATCCAAATAAGTTTCAAACCGTTATAGACTCAAAAAAATGCTCGAAATCAACTCAGAACTTCGTGAAAAAATTCACATCCTTTGAAAATTTCAGCTCAATCAGTAATAATAAAAAAAAATTCAAACAAAATATAGAAAATTAAGATTTTTTTCTTTTCTGTTTCTTTGACCGCTCCTTTTCTGCTAGTGAATGTTCATCTTTGTGTTTTGATTTTAGATACTCCAAAAAGATTTGGTTGAAATTTTTTTTATTTGTAGCACCCGGAGGTTCTCTTCTAATTTTCTGACTGCAGATGTTACATTTCGAGCCTATCCTGAAACATTGTAAAGTATTCAAATACTGCAGAAGCTGATCTTTTAGCCATATTGACTGAAAGTATAAACAAAATAATAATTTTTAAATAATGCAGCTCTAAATGATACAAGTTTGACATGGCAATAAAAACAATGATATGTATAAATACAGGTTAATTGATAATTTTATATCTTACATTTTTTCAAACTTTACCTTTGGTCTTACCTAGTAAACGTGTTAATACTATTATGAATTAGAATTTTTTTTTTTTTATTTCTGTTCTTTTTTTTCTTTATAATAACTTATTTTCTGATTTTTTTTTAGAGAAAATGCATATAATCATTAATTTAAGTGAATGTTGCCTATTCTACTCCTTCCTTACAATTAAATAAACATTATATCTAATTTTCTTAACCTAAAATTTCAGTGCTTTTGACCTCTTTACAAATTTTAGGAAACCCCGGCCTACCCCGGCCCCGGCCCCGGCCAAATTTACCCGGCCCCGGCCAAATTCCAGCCCCGGTCGGTTCTATATATATATATATATATATATATATATATATATATATATATATATATATATATATATATATATATATATATATATATATATATATATATATATATATATATATATATATATATATATATATATATATATATATATATATATATATATATATATATATATATATATATAAAGTCAGCTACACAGATGATACATCGCGTCTGCAATTTCCATTCACAAGGTAGTCAGTTCATAAATAACATCTACAATTTTTTTAACAGTTATAAATTAAAACGAAACTATAAATATAAACTACTTTTATTCAACCCAATTTATACATGTACCTATCTAACCTATATTTAAAAGTTGTAATTGGTCTACTAGCTATCACATCCTGAGATAAATCATTCCAATCATTAAGAACTCTGTTGGTGGAGTAATATTTTCTCAAACCACGATAATATATTTTTTGTATTTTTTTCCTGGTGTAAACTCTAGTTCTATTTCTTCTGTTAAGAAGAACCTACTCAGCAGAGTTGGGATGGAAATGTTTTATAAGCCCTAATTATTTCCCTTTAAGGAATTACCTTCCATAGAAAACATGCCTATTTCCTTCAATATCATGTCATTACTCTATTGGGAAAATATGTAGTTCATCTTATAGTACTACGTTGTTCTGCTTCAAGTATATCAATGTCCCTTCTTAGGTAAGGGATCAAAATTTGGGTACAGTATTTAATTATCAGTACAACTTAATTGTTGTAGAGCTTGCTCATTATCTCGTGATCTTTAAATCACAATGCAGTTTATAACTCCTCACATTTTTATTACCACAAATTGTATCATCCAAACATTGCTTCAATACTCAGATTATTACTAAAAACAACACCCAAGTCCATTTCATTGTTAGTAAACTTTAAGTATTTAAAAATCGTATCATTTAAACTCTTTATTTTGGTATTGAAATTCGGTTACCACTCATCAGCCAAGCCAATAAGCTTATCCACATTATGATGTGGAATTTTGATAGTCCTCAGGATTCTTAATAGGTAGCAATTTAATATCATTATCAAACTTAGGAACTTTATTTTTATTCTCTCGGAGGAGAGTCAAAAAAATAATGGAACTTTTAAAATTGCATGTGTAGTGTATATGGGACTTTTTGTATATGTTGCTTATGCGTTTTGAGCCATAATTAGTCAATTTTGGAGATGTTATGTATATTTGAAGGAACAAAACTGTCAATCTGTTTTTGATATTCTCCTGAACATGGCTGTCATTCTTTGATTTCCATTTACATTTGCATCATGAGAGACGTTATCACAGTAGATTGTAGACGACGACGTTAAACCTGTCATAGGATTATCCCTTTTCATCTGTTAACAGACGACCAACATGAAAGACAAGCCGGCTTCAGTGGCTATCTCATCGACATGGTGGATCAGGACCCTGGATTGTTCGAGCAGAGTGACTATTAGCCATGAGACTTGGTGCTTTCTGTAAGAAGCGTTAGTTATAGGATTTGAAATCGGTCACTTAACATAGAAGGCAAAAGTTCTATTCAGAATAATCAAAGGAAAAGTTATGTTGGTTGTTATCTTTGATTGCAAAGGCTCTTAGCACTAGGACTTTCATACCTAAAGGTAGTACTGTTAACCAAAGCCTTAACAGAGACATTCTTCATTGGGTTTGCGATGTAATTACAAGAAAACGTCCGGAACTGTTGCAAGTAAAGGATTGGGCATTTCATCATGGCAATGCAATGGCTCCTTGTCAGTCCGTATTTGGCAGTCTCTGGTACCTCTGCTCCCACATCCTCCTTATTCATTAGATCTTGCTTTGGCAGATTTTTACCTCTTAAGTCTCTTAAAGAGTGATTTGAAGGTTCACTGGTTTCAGTCCACAGTGGAGTTTCGCATGGCTGTGACGGCTGCATTGACGTTTGTCGTCAAAAATGTTCTTAAGGACCGTTTTCAGCAGTGGTACGGTCGATGGCAGAAGTGTGTGGTTGCCGAAGTAGTAAGTCACTTTGAAGGTGATGTCACTTAAAACTCTATTATTATCAGAAATAAAGGTATATATATAAAGTTCCGTTACTTTTTAACTCACCTCCGTATAACATAGAATAGAAAAAGAGGAGGAAATGCATTGAAAACTCTAGGTACAGAATTCCTACCGTATCTAAATATATTGCTTTACTCTTATATACCGTAACTTTATTATAACTGAAATTAACTAGGATTAAAATTAAATATATTTACACACCTCCAATCTTTAATCTGTTGACCCTTCTTCTATCTCCTAATTTTCACCCAACTCTGAAATTGAAAATCCGAAATTTAATTTACCGATTTTTATTTATTTATAATAGACAAGCACGACTTCACAGGCGACCAAACAATCTACAACTGCCAGCAACAATTTGCTTGAAGAAATATTTGAGTCCAAAAGTAATGGCACTTCGAGTCCTGCCCCTAAAGGTGTGTCTCTGCTTGATGATGACTTTAGTGACTTTAATCCCAGAGAAACTGAACAGAAATCTTCTACATCTTCAAAAGAAAATGACTTTGGTAACTTCTCTGGCGTTTTTGGTGGAGAAACCAAACCTCAAAACGTAAGATTTGTATTTTAGTTTGGCAACTATGTTGCTATTCTTTCTTTGGTGCATTTTAGTAGTTATTATTTCTATTTATATGTATATGTTTACCATTTCTTTGCAGCATGATTTATTTTCTTTTATTCTTTTAATTTTAATGTCATTTTACTTAATCAGATATTTTCATTTACCTTTAATATTTAAAGCCCTTTTTTTTTTTGTAATGAAATAGCATGATTTGAAAGGTTTTGTATATCTTATAATTTTACTTGTATTATTTTCTTTCTGTAGAGGTAACGAAGAGTTTGCAGACTTTTCCTCTTTTCAAACGCCGTCAGTTACTTCTCAAGCACCATCAGGAAGTATGTTTAGTTTGATGTTCATTTAGGTTATGCAGATATTAAGTATAAAATTAAAAGTAAATTTTAAGAAGTTAGCTAAAAATTGTCTTATTTTTTGGGTTATTTAAAATTTTATTTGATTCACATTTTGGGAATTTTTTTTTCCTTAATAACGATTGAGAAAGAATTTTATTAAATTTAATGATAAATATTTTTTTTTAGTAATTTTCAGTAGTTAGTTTCATTAAAATTTCTTAAAAATCATTTTTTGTAATAAGTTTTCTATAACTAAAGTAGTTAGATTTGGTTTAAAAATTTTGAAATAGTGAAGGGTCTTTACTAGACTTTTAAGTGATTAAATTCTTTGCTTCATTTAAGAATTTTTTTTTCTAGATTCTCTATCAAATTCTTCATTGCTTATGGATTTACCATCCCCAAATACGGGTCCTCCGCTTACAAATAGTACGGTCACTCCCAACAATAATCTTAATTTCCTTGATGGATTATTGGAACCGTCGTCCACAATACCCTCTGGATCGTCTGTCACTATGACAGCTGGCGCAAATAATGCAGATCTTCTTTCTGGCTTGACCTCGTCTATGACCTCGCTCAATATAGTTCCTTCTTCAGGTAAGATGGATGTAGTTTGTTTGATTTTATATATATAAATTAATAAAGACTAAGTTTAATTAGTAACACCATTACTCCATGCATGGAAATATTCTTATTACTTACATTCACCTGCAGTAATACACGCAAAATATATTTGTATATATTTTGTATATAAAATTTTAGTAATTGTTATTTAAAAATAAAGTGGTTAATCTGCAGGACAACATTTTTCCAAAGTAATATTGGTATTTTCTTTTGGTATTAAAGTCTGATATTCTAATGGTAGAGGTTAACTTAGAGAATTTATTTGTCTCTCGTAAGCACTATAATATATTTATATAGTGAAGAATATTATAAACTGTAGGGTTATACTACATAAGTATCATAGTGGCTGAAACATTTCCCTAAAATTATATACAGGGGTTATTCCCAATTACTTTGGAAAATCTTGGGAATTTTTAAAAAGTAAATTAGTTGTATCTACTTCAGTTGTAAGTAACAGGCTTCCACAACAGATATTTTCAACTTTCAGCCAATGTTGAAGAAGAAGACATAGAAAATCCAAAAGAAAACAGTGAAAAGAAATCTTTGAAATCACTCTTGGGAAGATTACACAATGCTCTGGAAAAGAATGAGAAAAAGGATATCGAGGCTATTCTCAATGTGGTTTGTGACTCTCTGCCTGGACCGTTTTGCCCTCAGAAATATTCAGGACTTGATTGTGATTCAAATTCAGATTTTGTTTTGTCTGAGGATCTTTATGCTAACCTCTTCTCTACTTTATGCGATGAGTATTTTAGGAAAGGATGCTTAAGGAGAGACGGTAGTCTTAAGAAGCGCTTTTTCTATATTATTAATAATGGATATTTTGAATGTAATATTAAAGGGCTCTGCGATATCTTGAAAAATCCGAATGTTAAAGAAAAGAGAGAGGTTTGTCAGATTCTATTCAAACAACTTGTATCTTCTTCTTTTACGGAGTGCTTGATAAAATATTGTGGTCTTTATGTGGATGAAGCCAAGTATAATTTAATAAGGGAAGAAGTTATTAAAATAGTAATTTCATTGCCTGAGAGGATTGCAAATGAACTAGGTACTAAATTACCTCTTAAATTTAATACAGAAAATATTTGTCGAATTATAACTCTTAGAATAATTGAAGGCTCTCCTTTGTATTTGTGATGGGTTGCAGTGTGGGGTTGATGGTTCTGTTAAATACATTGGGTCGTTTTTGGGTCGTCTTTGTCAGGTTCCAAGATAACGTAGTTGTCATGAAGGTTTTTGTTCTCTGGGCTGAACGTTTTTGTCAGTCTTATCCAATATTTAAAAGGGTTTGTCATAAATTATTTACTCATATACCAGAAGGCAATAAAGAAAGAGTGTTGTGGGGTGTTTTAAGTCAGTGCAATAATGGTGAAACACTTCGATGCATTATTGGTGATACAGGAATAAAAGATTCAAAGTATAAATATCTTCTTACTCAAAAATTCTCTGTAGGAAAAAGTAACTTAGAGGATCGTATTTTGCTATCGATAATAGATTATTTTTGTACTGCAGATGTTGATCATAAGGAACCTCAAAAAATGTTTATGCAGTTATTAAAGCTTTGGTGTAATATAAGTCACATGAATCATTCATCATTTGAAAAACATCTTTTGATCAGTAAAGGTCTTTTAGCTTTTCTCTGTCATTTTACTGATGAAGATAGTAACTTGCTTAGAAATGATGTTCTTAGCATGATTTTACATGGTGTGGGCAATCACTTAGAAAATCCTAATTATGACATGAAATTAGTTGGAATGGTTGTTGCAGAGGAAATAACAAAAATTATTAACAAAACTGGGCCAAAATTAACATTTGAGCTTGATAACTGTAATGAAATAATTAAAGAGTTACGTTTCATTGCTCATAGAAAACCAGTTTTTGAACAAAAATTTGAAGATTTGAATTCTTATTATGAAAGTTTCATATGCGATCTAAAAAAAGAAAACCTAACTGGTATGCGAAGAATTGATAATAGTGATGTTACTTCAAGTGAAACTGATAGTAAGGTTCTTAAGAAAAATTTACATGGTGAATCTAGTATTAAATTAGATGATGTTCAAAATGAATCTCATGAGGATTTAGATAGTGATGATGATGAGTTTCAGCCATATAACATGGAAAATGACAAACCTTTGCAAAAAATTAAAACCCCAACTTACTTGCCGGAATTAATAGAGTATTTAACAGAAGGCGATATGGAGAAAATGGACATTGGACTTTCAAGTTCACATGAAATTGTGAGGAAAGAGTGTCAACAACATGATGAAGAACTGTCATCCGAGTTGACGAGGGTAATGCTTCATTTAGACAACCAGTGCAACGCTGATGACTTTGAGGAGAAAAGAGGTGACACCTTAACTGCTCTTGTTGCATTGCAGCCTAAAGCATGCGGTGCGTATCTCGCAAGCCAATTCTTTGAACAAAATTACACTTCTAAACAGAGGTTAGATATTCTTCATACATTAAGAAAAGCAACTTCTGAGCTATCCAGTCTTGATGTTAAATCTTTGGACAGTATTCCTTACAAAACAAAGAAGCCATCAGCTCAGAGAAATAACCTTAGGAACGTTGTTGGGTTTATGTTCTTTCCTCTGATTGAAGTATTTGATCATAGTCGTCCGTATTTAGACCTCCTTGGTTCCGATAGATTTCTTCTGTGTGAACTTCTTAAAACTTTGGGTTTTCTTGTAAGTGCTACAGGACCTTGCGAACTTACACCTAGAATGGCAGGTTGCTTACTTGAACTTACTTGGCATTTGCGAGTGCATGAAGATGCATCAGTAAGAAAAGCATGCCTATTAGCAATACTTGGATCTTTAGAACATTTGCATGAGGAAGCATTATTTAGAGTCGTTCCTGGAGAGGTGGCAGAATTGATGCAGTGGCTAACTATGACTGCGGATCAGGATTCAGAGGAGGATTGCCGAGTCCTTGCGACAACTGTAGCTCTTTCGTTAAATAAAAAAATTAAAGGGATGATATCAGAAATGTTGTAACTTCTCTATCGTATGTATATAATATATATATATATATATATATATATATATATATATATATATATATAATATATATATATATATATATATATATATATATATATATATATATATATATATATATATATATATATTATATTAATGTGTGTGTGTGTTTAGGATAAATATTTGTAGTATTTTAGGAAAGTAATGTTTATATTATAAGTAAAGAAAAGGAAACAGTTGTTTCTCTCATTTTATACTTAGAGAGAATTAATCTCATTTCATACAGACTAAAATTTTTAGTTTTAAGATTTCTTTTTCCAAAAATAAAATTTATAGTCTGTGATTATATCTTAAAAAAATTAATCTGTGATAAAGTGGTATTTTAATTTAGTTTATGTATTGTTAATTTTATCACCCCTTATGCATTTTTTCAGTAGAATTAAAAGTTTCCTTGTAAAATTTTGAATTTTGATTATTTTTCTTCAAATAAATAATACATTTAAGAAAATAGGAGTAAAAATTTTACTATACCTTTGAAACTGGAATTTTTAGGACGATTTTAAAAATTTTAGAATTAACTTTCCTGTTGTAAACACTTTTTTTTTTTATTGTTCCAAAACCAAACCAATTTGTGACGATAATGGTCAGCTGCTGAAAAACACTTTTCAGCTTTCATTTAAGAGGAGGGAATAGTTTTCTAAGGTTAAGATAAACATTTTGACAATGTTATTAAAGATCTTTTTCTGTCAACTTAGAATATTTATTGTTTCTAATGCTTTCTTAATTTCGGACTTTGAAATGAAATTTCACTTGTACTTCTGTTTTAAATGAGATTGTTCATATTTGGAGAATCCTGCCCTGCAGTGGCAGAGAAGACAGTGGACATTGGCTGATGTGTTTTGATTTTAGACCGATGAATGTAAACAGAGTAGAAATAAAACTGCATTGAGTACAAAATTGAAAGATGGTGCACAGGGGAATCATGAAATCTGTATGATCAAGAAACATTTCCATGTTCTTGTAAGTTAATTAGTTGTTTTAAAGTTTGCAGCATCATTTAAGAATACCCAGCTTTAGTTCCAATGTTTTAAAGGATACCAACAATTATATATATATATATATATATATATATATATATATATATATATATATATATATATATATATATATATATATATATATATATATATATATATATATATATATATATATATATATATATAATTGTAATTATTTAATACGTCCAGTATTGATCCAGCAAACTGGGGTAGTGAGCAGTCATTTCTAAGATGCCTCAGGGCAACCAACCTTCTTAAAAGCATGTTTAGAGAGAGAGAGAATGTGATTATTCAAGGAATGATTACAAGAAAAAGAAGCACCAAATATATTTATAACAGGAAAAGGTTCGACTTGTGTTCGAATTAGATGTTATAGTTATGTGGAAGAGAATTTCAAATAGATTTTTTTTTTTTGTGGCATTGAAAACATGTTCTCATTGTCCCAACTTGTGATGCCATAAAGATTGGAAGTCAGTTGCTCTATGGTCACGCTCCTAGTATTAACTCTCTGCTGATGAGTGGATTGTCTTTCAAGATGAGAGGAGCAATGAAGGGTTGAGTCATTGTCATAAAGTGGATAGGAAGCGAAATTTCACCGTGACCACAGATATTACCTTAGTGTTAGGAAATTTATATATATATATATATATATATATATATATATATATATATATATATATATATATATATATATATATATATATTATATATATATATATTATATATATATATATATATATATATATATATAATATATATATAATATACCGAGTCCTAGACTATCGGACTCGGCCAAATTTTGCAGACTCTGACTAGGTGAAAATATAGCTGAGACCATGGCAAGTTCAGCAATACGTAAGACATACCTGAAACTTTTTCTCAACTTGCAATTTTTTGCAAATTATGTACTTTCATATTTGCACCAATTTAATGTACACAGAACCAACGCTGGCAGTGGTATATGCAGTTAATTTACTGGTTCAGATATCGTCATAATCTCCTATGCATATGGGTGTATACTATGAAAGGATGTCAAATAAATTAACTTTTCTAAGAAAATTAAAATGTAGGATTCAGTAAAGATTCATGCAGAAATATTTTGTAAATGAAAAAAGTCAAAGAATTATTAGAATTATTCTACTATGATATTTCTCTTATGACCTAAAATAGAGAGTCCATGAAAATGTTTTGGTGTTAAGTCTCGTTGAACAGTTATGGTATTTGGTTTTAGTTTACTTAAATAGACGAATCACTTCTAACCATGAACAATGAATTCTGTTAATACAGCCAATTCAATTTGTTCTTGCCTACTATTCATTTGTTTGACACTCAATTCGGTAATTAATGCAAAAATTTAATCGATTATCCCTATTCTGTTTAGGAGTTGTAAAGATAATGATTCTGTTAAAATAGCAATCTTTGTGCGAGATTTTAATTTCAATATATAATAAAACCATGTTCCATATAACTATACCATAAATACAGTATTTTATGATAAAAGTTTTATTTGAGATGAAAATCTATTATTTTTAAAAGCACATCTCGTAAATACATCTTTTTGAAAACCATCTGTCACATATTCGTTATAGGTAAGAAACTTGAAATAGATAGATTTTGTTTTTAAGTTTTGGACACCCCTTTTAATCTTATCAAAATAAAGCTTATTTAAATTGTAATTATAAGTTTAGGGGTAACAAGCAATTATCTGAATCAAGATAAGCCTTCATAGAAATTTTCAATCTGCATTTATAAGGTAAGTCATTGGGCATAAAAAAAAAAGCAATATTTAATAAGAAAAATTTCATTTTAGGAACACATTTTAACAATCTTGCACTCTCAGTAAATATATTTGGCCCATACATTTTCTTTTATTGATAACAGCAGTGTAAACAGCTTCTAAATTATCCACATCCGTACTTTCCAAATATTAAGAATACCATAAGTTTTCAGTTTTATTATTAATTTATTTAACATTTGTAATTGAAGTTAACTATTGGTTAAAATATAATACAAACCTTTTTGAGATGCAGTGTATTTGAATTTATTCACTTGCAAGGTTACATGAAGGAAATCATTTATAGGATGTCTTGTGAAGAACAAATATTTGATTTTGTTAACTAAAAAATTTTAGCCACAGGTCTCATGATTTCACTGGTGAATATAAAACTTTCTGAATTGTTGAAGTAGAAACCCGATGAGTTTTATCAGTAAATGAAGGTGCCCAATCATCTGCATCAAAGAAGAAAAAATTACATCAATGAAGGCCATTCCATAAAAAGATCATAAATCATTTTAGAATAAAAGATAGAGGAAGGATACTAACTTTAGGGAAGCCACATACCATCTCGTTGGTCTCTAATGTAGATGTGGTTTAATATAGTTGTATCTGTATTTTTTTTATTTAAAGGATTAGATGGAAAAGCTATAATTCAATTTTTTTTTTTTTTTTTTTTTTTTTTTGCTTTTTTTTTTTTTTTTTTTATTTTTATTATATATTATTTAAAAAAAAAAAAAAAAATGAAAAGATCTAAGTCTATGCTTAGTAATTTTGTAATTTTTATTGTGCCTCTCTACCATCTGTGACTAGCTTCTTTCTTTGTCTTTTTCCATCGTAAATATAATTTTATTGCATTGATTCCTTTTCTTTTTATTTTTGCAACCACTTAGAAATTACAGATATCGTCATTTTATATCAGTATCCAACTTTATAATAATGAAGAAAGAAGCTAAAAATAAATTTATTATTATTATTGTTTTGTAGGATGTCAAAGTGGTCCCACATCTTTACCGTTATTTACTTCAGTTTCATCAGCTACCGCTAATTCTGATCAAGTAAGGAAACCACTTTATTATTATTATTATTATTATTATTATTTATTGTGTGTTGCAGGACAAGAGAAGGGAATAGTGGCGAGATTTTAAAATATTTGGAAGGAAAATTTTTAACTTTTTGGGTTTAGTAAATGTTTTTGATTTTGCAAATTGGTTTTTCTTAATGTAGGGTTTTTATTTGGTTATAATTTAATTTGATTTTTGAAATCGTAGTTTATATGTTTTTTTTTAAAAAAATTGTATCGAGAGTAAAGTGGAAAACTTTTATTAAATGCTTATTCAAGTTAATTTTAAATAATAAACTTTTGATGAAGAAAATTCTTGGCAATTACTTATTTTTTCAATAAATATGAGCAACATTTTTAAAAAAGAGTTTTTGATAAACTAGGTAATTATTATTATTATTATTATTATTTCAAAACTAGTTAAATACTGTTTGCAAACATTTTCAGGCAATTACTGGAACTTCAGGTCGATGGGCAAACAGTGGTGTTAATATCAATCTTGATAACCTGTTTCAAGGGACTCCCAAAAAGACTGCAGGACCACCAATGAATCGGATGAATTCAGTTGGCTCAAGCTCAAATGCCCCTCGCATGCGCAAGGTAACTTTGGCACACCTTTCAATTAATCATCCAGAGTTTGAAAAGAAGGGAAATATTTGAGAGTAGAGAGATAGATAGAGAGAGAAGATGGGTATTGCTTCATATTGACTATGTGATATTTTATTTACTAGGGAATACTTAGGGAAAAGTAAGTATAAAGGTATAATTCCCGTTAAAGAACACACTTGCCATTGGATATCTTCTTTGAAAAACTGGTTGTAGGTTTGGTGTCATTATTCGAATACCTCAGTATATAACATTGGCTTCCCATTGTTATTAGTAGCAGTATTTGTTTTTTTTTTGTTTTGTTTTTTTTTTTCATTTATATTCTTACTTGTAACACTGTTCTCTTGTTGTTTTCATTTCTTTCGCATTTTAATTAATTGTCTATGTGTTTCATTTTCATAATTTCTAATTTTCTACTTTGATCTCTTATTTTCCTACAACTTTCCTTCCTTTCCTTCCACGTTAGCCATTCAGCCTGATTCATACTTTTGTGTAACGTTGATTTTAGAAACACAACCATTTTGTATATTCTTATGTTCATTCTTATATACTCCTACATATAAAAATCTAAATGTCCCGTATCTCTTATATTTAAAAACCTAATTGCTTTTTTCTTTTTTCTTCCTAAAATCATCAGAACATTTTAAAAATGCTATTTAACAGTTTCACTTATTCAAGTTGCATTTCAGTTCACTCCTGAAACTGGTATTCGAATGCTCAAAAGTCTAGTTTTCTTCTTCTGGAATAGATTCATGTAAGAATGGCAAGAAATTTTTCTTTATTATCTATTTACAAAAAATATTTAAAGAAACCATGAGAGATGACCGAGATAAATTAGTTATATTGTGTTTGGAAGTTGTTTTAGATTCATTTTTTTTGTTTTTTGTTTATTTTGCATTAAAAAATCCCAATAGTGATATGAAAAATGAGGTCTTTTGGGGTTTATTGGTTCGTTTCTGCTGATTTTAGTGTGTTTGTTGTTGTTTATACTATGAAATAATAATAATAAATTTAACTCTGACTGCAAAATTTAGATACAATATTCTCTGTTGTAGTTAAATGATTCCATTAATTATTTCTTTGGATTAATAAGGCTTGGGTTACAAACTGATGGGATTATTTTGACCTTAAAATTTAAAGGATTCCTTTAGAATTTTTTAAAGTCCAATTTTATTTCATATTTAAAGGAATGATGATGGGAGGGATACCCCCAACGGTGATGAGCCCTCAGACCCCTACGTCACCAACAATGGGAGGAGTAATGTCCCCACTGGGTGTGAGACCAATGATGTCACCAATGGGTGCTCCGGGAATGATGCCTCAAAATTACTTTATGGGAATGCCTCGTCAGATGCCTTCACCTTCGTTGCCTACCACAATGGGTTCTTAACAGGAAGATTAGTGTAGTTTTCAAAATCGTGATTAAAAAAAAAAAACATTTATTATTAGAAAACGGAATGGAAGAAGTTGTGAAGGGCAGGTTTCATACAAAGAGTTTTTTCCCTTTTCACATGTTTCTTTACTACTCCCCTTCAATTAATTTGAAAATTTCCATTGTTTCATTTCATTGTTTCTTTTTTTTTTTTTTTTTTGTTTCTTTGTTTAACTTAATTTTTTTC
>SEYY01018533.1:177500-190000 GCA_009176605.1 Armadillidium nasatum | reverse complement strand
AGTGGGCCAACTCAAATAAATACCTGAGGTGAATTTTTTTTGGAGGAGGTGGTAGTGTGGACGATGAAGTAGGGCATTTAATGAGAGAAGGGGAGAAAGTGCTAGAGGGTTTGAGGGATATTTGGAACAGCGGAAGGTTGTCCAGAGAGATGAGGTTGAAAATGTTTGAGGGTTGCTGTGTACCGGTAGTTATGTATGGTAACAAGGTTTATAGGTTGAATGCAAGGAAAAGAAGAAAGGTTCCAGTTTTCGGAATGAAGGGTCTGAGAGCGGTGTGTGGTATAAGTAGAAGGGAGAGAGTCAGGAATGTAAGAATATGTAGTTGGAGAAGGAATTTGGTTGGGAGAGCTGAAAAGAGCATTCTGAGGTGGCTTGGACATGTTTGTAGGATGAATGGAGAGAGATTGGTAAAAAAGGTGTTCGTTTCAGAAATGATGGGCATGAAAGATAGAGGGAAACGAAAGGAAGTTGGATGAGCGCGGTCAAGGAATTATTGAGGGACAGAGGGTTGAGCTGGGATGAGGGTGTGCGGTTGACAGAAGATAGAAGTGAGTGGAAAAAAGTGGCAAGGAATGATTGTAGCTTATAGTAGACACCACCCCACAATTGTGGGAAAGTTTGTGGGTATAATATATATATATATATATATAATATATATATATATATATATATATATATATATATATATATATATATATATATATATATATATATATATATATATATATATATATATATATATATATATATATATATATATATATATATATATATATATATATATATATATATATATATATATATATATATATATATATATATATATATATATATATATATATTTTTATTTTTTATTTTTTTTTCAGATAAAATGAAGTTTTCCAGTCTAATTTTTATCTTGATTTCTGTTTCCGTGGTTTCATTAGCTTCTGAAATTGATGTTGAGAAGCACTTCACAGAAGTTGAAAACAAATTAGAGAAACGCAACGAACTTGGCAACCGTTTGAGTCGTGATTTGAAATGGTTCGAAGCCGGCAACTTACTCTTCCCTAAAAAAGAGCAGAAACGTAGGAAGAGGAAAGAGGAATCTATTCCAAATGAAGAGGGGAGGTTTTTCAAATTCATGCCAATGGGGGGCGCCCCAATCACTCGGACGGATTTGTTCTTCAACGTACTCACTAACGCCGTAAATGAACTTCACGAAATTTGTAAAGCAATTGCTGATAAATTTGACGATTTCGTCAAAGAAGATGAAGCCAACTTAATGGCCATTCGAGTTGGTTCAGCGAGATTACAGGCCATTTTAGCGGACTTTCGAAGAACTGCCCTAGGCAGAGTTAATTCGGCTGTTGCAGCGGCCCTGGCCGCTACTGGTGGAGGTGGCGGAGGAGGCGGAGGAGGCGGAGGAGGAGGAGGAGGCTTACCAAATTTACCTTTAGGAAAATAATACGATTTAATTATGATTATTTTTCTTTTAATTAAAAATTCTAGCGTTTTAATTATTATTAAGAGCATTATTAGTTTTAAAATTATTTTGTTTTTATTTATTTATTTATTTATTTATTCATTAATTTATTTATTTATTTATTATTATTGTTATTATTATTATTATTATTATTATTATTATTATTATTATTATTATTATTATTATTATTATTATTATTATTATTATTATTATTATTATTATTATTATAATAATAATAACGGGTTTGAAATCAATCATGAATTATTTTGTAGAAAATTCATTATATATATATATATATATATATATATATATATATATATATATATATATATATATATATATATATATATATATATATATATATATATATATATTATTTCATTCATTCATTTCTTAATTTATTACATAAAAATATATTATAAATGAAATCATACTCAGCTATCAGTTTTTACCTTTAATACAATATAATATAAATATAATATAATTATAACATAATTATAATATTTTATAATTTAATATAAAATAAAATAAAATAATAATTTAATAATATATTAGTTAAAATAATATAATTTAATATAATACAAAAATATTATATTATATAATTATTATTAATAATTATATAATATGATTTATTAATGCTGTAATAATATAAATAATAAAATATAATGTACTATGATATAATATAATATAATAAATAATAAATATAATAATAATATATAATATATTATATAAAATAATATATAATATAGTAACACCATAATATATAAATGATATATTATATAATATATAATAAAGCAATATAGGAAAGTTTTTATATTTTCAATTAACATGATTTTAAATATTATTTTAATAATAATATATAATATATCATATAAAATAATATATAATATAATAACACTATAATATATAACTAATATATTATATAATAAATAATGAAGCAATTTGAGAAAAAGTTTATTTTAGATAGGTAATTTTTTTTATATTTTCAATTAAGATGATTTAAAATAATCGTGAAATAAATAATTAAATATAAAAAAATTTGAATTTGTTTTATTTTTTTTTCTTTTTGGTTACGAATGATTGGTTTATTTTTTTGTTTGTAATTTTATTTTAATTATTTATTTACTTATTTATTTATTTTTTATTTTTTTTATTTAATAATTCGTAAATTTTTTTTTTGACACTAAATAAATTTTTTTCTTTTATTTTGACGTAAAAAATACTTTTTTTTTATTATCTCTTTTGGTGGATAAAGGCCAGAGGCCTGCCGATTTTCATCAGAGTTAGGTAAATATCGGAAATCTAGACTTTAATGGCCGACATGTTCTTATACACGGCGCTTAAAAGTGTGCAAGTCAAAGGAAGTTGGGAAAACAGATAAAGTGAGTGAGTTCCATATTTTACCAGTAGATTGCAGGTTAGATTGAGCATAGCGGTTAAGTCTGGGGTCAGTGAGTTAGACAGAGAAAAGATGAGACTGTGTAGAAAGTTTGTTGGATCTAGCAAACTAGTTCAACTTAACCTAACCTGAACTTAAAGGGTAAATGTACGCCTAACTGCCAGAAAATAGGCCTAACCTATCGAATACCAGCTCTATCATCAAGTAAAAATAATTTAAAATAAATTATTTTAAGCAATTTGATATTCCTAATTTACTTTATTTCATAATATTTCTTATTCGTAGTTTCAAAATGTTTAGATAATTTTTTTTTTTTTTTAACCTTTTTTTTAAGCTCCGAAATAGCTATACAATTTCCTTTAAATTCACTCCAAGCCAAAGAACAATAAGTCACTAAAGTCGTACGATGTGTTGTTAAATGGGCGTAGCTTTAAGTCTTTCTTAAATAAATTTTAGTTTTTTTTTGTTTTTTTTTTTGGTGTGTTTAGTGTATTTAATAAATGAAATGATTTTATATCATCATTTCATCTTCGTAGTTTCGATAAATTAAGAATCAAAAATGCTCAGTTGAACCCAAGTAAAAATACCAATAATGAATAATAATAATAATAATAATAATAATAATAATAATAATAATAATAATAATAATAATAATAATAATAATAATAATAATGATAATAATAATAGTTTAATTCTCTCTTTTTTAAATCAAAAAATAAAATTTTTAAATAAAATAAATTAAAATTTAAAAAAAAAAAAAAATTATGATGAAGAATATCATAGAAATATTTTCCCTCCAACCATTATACAAGACGACGTGCTGAGAAAGTTTTATTGTTTTATTATTTATTGTTTAATCCCGTGGTATATTTGATATAACCCGCCCCCACCCCGAAAAAAAATAAAATAAATAAATAAATAAATAAAAATTTGAGCTTCATTGAAAATGTGGTTAAAATGAAATTTTTTTAAGTGATATAAAAGGTTTTTTTTTATTTATTTATTTAATTTTTTATTTTTTTTTTATTTTTTTATTTTTTTGGTTACATTTTGCATTTCATTCTTTTCATCAAGTTATCAGAGTTTCAACAACTATTAAAGAGATGGAATATCTGCATTTATATTGTGGAATAACGGTAGAGTGGTTGACTTGCGTGCCAGAGGTGTTAGTTCGATTCCTCATTGAAATCCAGGTAATAAACATCACTAAAAGCTTGCCTGTTGAATAGGGCAATACCCATAAAGTGCCAACTTTAAAAAAAAAAATATGCAAATGAAAATTAGGTTTAGTCATGGGACGATTCGGAAATTCTGATATCCAAAACCCTTCAATAAATGTCGATGATTAAAAACTTTCGACGCTAAAAATTATCTTTAAAGCGATTGTAATATCGATACCAATCTCTAATTCAAAATTTTTTGTAAAACTACAATGTTCATTACCAGTTCGTCTCTCCGTAACGCTCTTAACATTTTTTTGTCTATTTCAATCTGACAATAGTTTTTTCTGCTACGTTCTACAAGTTTCTCTCTCTCTCTCTCTACTCTTCTCTTCTTCTCTCTCTCTTCTCTCTCTCTCTCATATATATATATATATATATATATATATATATATATATATATATATATATATATATATATATACTATATATATATATATATATAATATATATATATATATATATATATATATATATATATATATATATATATATATATATATATATATATATATATATATATATATATATATATATATATATATATATATATATATATAATATATGAAAGTATATTAATATATATATATATATATATATATATATATATATATATATATATATATATATAGGACGTTGAGCCTTCCGATGTGATGAAAGTACCCTTTACTGGGCATAACCAGCAGGTGATAGGGTGGGCTAGACAATTACGATTCACTCCGTTGCACCTTTAGTTCGTTCCTTTTCGTGTTTCACTTTCTCAGGGGGGTTTCTAGTCTTCCCTCGACCTATATTGAGAGCTTATGCTCCAGCTAAATTCCTCCTTCTTCACATATACCTCGCAAATTTACAAACGTTCACTCGAACATTACCTTTTTAAAAATATTCAAAATGGAGAAACCCAAAGTTGCCTTCTCTTCTTCTAGACCTCATCTCTTCTTTTTAGCCGAAACTCAGGTGCTTGAGTGCTCTGACACCAAACTCTACTTTGATTCCTCCTACTGTCTCTGTCCTCAATTTTCGGCCAAAGGCGGATGTTGCCCATGTGTGCGAAACGATGCTGTCTTTTCTCGTGTCTCTAATTTGGAGTTTTCTGAATTCTCTACTTTATGGCTTAAACTCTCTTGCAACTCTATAACTAAATTCATTTGTTCTGTTTACTTTTATGCTGACTCTACAGACTATAAAAAATTCTTTAACTGTTAAACTCCAAAATAGAAAATATATTCTTTTTTCTTCTCCTTTCTCTGAAATCATCATTTTAGGTGATTTAAACTTACACTCTAGTATCTTCTGACGGCACAACCACCCTTTTGTCGTCCTCTAAAGCTGAACTCTTCGCTCAAATTTTAGCCTCTAATTTAACCTTAGACGATTCCGGAGATATTCCTGCTCCTTCTACACCCTACACCTTATTTATGCCTAAAATTGCAATTTCTTCTGAAGACTTCATTTCTGTTCTGTTCTGCTTAATACTAAGAAGGCGTATGGTCCCGATGGTATCCCTATTGTGGTTCTAAAAATTTGAGCTTCTGAGTTTGCACCCTGCCTTGGTAAACTATTTTTCGTCTATATCTTTCCACTTCAACCTTCAGTTCTTGTTGGAAATGTGCCCTCATTAAGCCTGTGCCGAAGAAAGGGAATCATTCTCAATCTTCCAACTACCGTTCCGTTTCTTTCACCTCCGTTCTTTCTAAAGTTTTCGAATCTATCCTTAAGAGGAAGATTTGGAAACATTTCAAATCTTCTAATCGTATCTCTGATCGCTAGTATGGCTTTCGTAAAAAACGCTCTACTATTGATCTTCTTTTCCTTGTCTCTGACTCTTGGTCTTCTGCTCTTCGGCCTTTCTTTGAATTTGTTGCTGTAGCGTTAGACATATCGAAAGCTTTCGATAGAGTCTCGCACAAAGCTTTGATTTCCAAACTTCCCTATTTCGGAATCTATCTGATTTCTTTTCCCGTCGTTCTTTAGCAGCTGTTGTAGATGGCCACCGTTCATCCGTTAAATCTATTAATAGCAATGTTCCTCAGGGTTCTCTCCTATAACAAACACTTTTTCTACCTCTCATTAACGATCTCTCCATTACTTTATCATCTATCCACTTCTTTGCCGATGACTCCACCCTTCATTACTCCTTTCAATTTGAAAGCAGTTAATTGACGCAAAAAAGGTAACCTTGAAGCAACTGACCTCTGAGTTTTCTCGTATTTCAAACTGGAAAAGAGAAAATATGGTCGTTTCGATGCTCCAAAATCCAATTTCTCCATCTCTGTAATCGACACAATTTTCTATACAACTATGTCATTTTTCGAAAAAAACCATCTCAAACCTTCATCCGTCCTCAATATTCTCGGTGTTTCTTTTTCTCGTGATCTTTCTTGGAAGGACCTCATTACTTCTCTTTCTAAACAAGGTTCTAAGAGGTTTGGAATTCTGACGCGCCTTAGTAATTTCTTCAAGCCATCCCTGTTGCTTGCTCTTTGTAGGGAAGTTGTTCGCCACTGTATGAATTATGCCTCACACATTTAGGTGGTTTCACTCATACAGCTCTCTTTGAAAAGGTGGAGGCTAGGGCTTTTCGTATCATCAGCTCTTCTGCTCTCCCAATTCTCTACGGTCTCTGTCTGCCAGTCGAATTGTTGTGTCACTCTCTCTCTCTATATATATATACTATCGTTATTACAATGAATACTACTCTTCTGAACTTTCTCGTCGTATTCCTCCTCCACTGAGAAGGGCTTGTGCTACACTTTTTTCTACACAGTCTCATCCTTTCTCTGTTCAACTCTCTGACCTCAAACTTAATCACTAAGCTCAATCTTACATGTATTCTACTGGTAAATTCTGTAACACACTCCCTTTATCTATTTTCCCAACTTCCTTTGACTTCCACACCTTCAAACGCAGTGTATAAAGTCATGTCAGCCTTTAATATGACTTGATTTCTTCCTTGTTCAGCTCTACTCTCTATCCCTTAACTAATACTTTTCCTCAATACTGGAAGCGTGCATTTGTTCAGCCGATCCCGAAAAAAGGTAGTCGTTCTGAGGCTTCTCACCATTAACCATAACTCTCACTATAGATTGATTTTTGAAACTCTCCTCAACTCTCATTTCATGGGTCATTGAGAGTCTTATTCTCTTCTCTTATATCTCCAGTATGGATTTCAAAGCTCGAGGTCAACTGGTGACATACTTTGCAATCTTACTGATCTATGGTCTTCTGCCCTTGGGGACTTCGGAGAGTTTTGAGTGGCGGCGCTTGACCAAAGGCTTTTGACCGGGTATGGCATACGTCACTGCTCTCCAAGCTCCCTTCCTCTTTGATTCCTTCTTCCCTTTGCTTACTCTTGTCTAGTTTTCTCTTAGATCGTTCCATTTTGGCACTTGTAGATGGAGAGACCTCTTCCTCTTTTTCTGTCAACCGTGGTGTTCCTCATGGTTCTGCTTTATCTCCAACTTTATTCTTACTTTTAATTAAAGATCTTCTCAACTGTACTTCTAAATCTGTTCACTCTTATGCTGATGACTCAACTCTACACTCCTACTCATTTCAAATCTGCTCTCTCTTTTGCTTCTAGAGTTACTTCTCGTCTTCAACTTTCTGATTCTATTCTTGCCAATCTGAATGGAATTTCCCGGTGGGGTCATAGCAACCTTGCGAAAATAAACTCTTTAAAAACTCAACTTCATCACATCTCCATCTCAAAAACACCTCCCAGCTTTCCTATCTTCTTCGATGGCTCTCCCGTCTCACCTGTAAATAACATTAACATTCTTGGTCTAAACATAAACAATAAATTTTCTTGGAAACCATATATCACAATGGTTGCTAAAGCGGACTCTAAGAAGTTGTGAGTACTATTCAGGTTGCGAGAATTTTTTCATCTGAGCAGTTACTCCAATTATATATGGAGTATGGAGCCCTTGTATGGAGTATTGTTCTCACATTTGGGGGGAGGGGTTCAGCTCCTCCACTGTTCTGGATAGGGTTGAGTCTAAAACTAAAAGATTAATAAACTGTCTCCTACTTTCAAACACTCTTGACCCCCTATCTCTGCGAAGTGACGTTGGCGCACTCTCTCTTTTCTACAGGTTTCACAATGGCAGGTGTTCGAGGGAATTGGTCTGTTATCCTCGTTGCACAAGGGGTGCCCTAATTTCGCACAAATTTTGTGAGGATGATGGAAACCGCAGACCAGTCCATTGTGGTGCCTCCTTCTTTCTAGCCACCTCTGTTCTGTGGAACTCTCTACCACTATCTATTTTTACTCCTGTATTTAATCTTATTCTCTTCAAGGCTTCTGTTTGTGCGCACCTGAGGGATGTGCGTTAGGTTCGAATTTGAGTGAGTTTTCTTCCTTTTGTGTGTGCCCCCTCCTTGAAAAGGGCTCTGTCCATGAGTGGTGGTGATCTGAAATATATATATATATATATATATATATATATATATATATATATATATATATATATATATATATATATATATATATATATATATATATATATATATATATACACACTTTTGGCCCACTTAATCTTAATATTTTAGAATAAGACATTAATCTTTTGAATCTCACACTGTTTCTAACAAATATTAAATTAATTTTATATAGCACCCAAGATAATAATATTTTAATAATTTCAAATAGCACACCAACAAAACCAGAAGATTTTCCTTTTTGTATTTACTTCATAGCTTTATATAGCCTTTTCAACGTCATTTTCCATATTATTTTTCCCACTTCCTCTTCTAATCTCTAAATGTTTAATATTCTATTCTACTCCAACCTGCAATGTTTCTTTCTTCTAGTTTCTTCTTGCTACATTAAGTAAGTCTGTAAAGTGTTCTTATGCTTCTTTGATTTTTTTTGTCATTTTGTATTACATTTACGTCCTAAGACCTTATCATTGCTGTTCTCTTTCCCCTTTTCACACCATGTTTGTGTCCTTCCCAAACAATTATTATTTCTCTGGATGATATGTTACATTTTTTCCCTTTACTTTCCGTTTGACCCTTTTTCTCTGTAACTTTCGCTTTTCTTTTATATTATTTTTTATTATCTTGTATTCCTCTCGCGTTGCAGAACTTTAACTAGCAAAATGTCTTCCAGCATTTCATTTTTACTTTAAAAATATTCTATATTCGCTACGCTACCATTTTTTTTACCTTTTTCCAATTTTGTTTTCACACCACATACTGGGTAAGTAACTTGCTGTGAGAATGATCTGATGAGTAGCATCATTAACTTCTCAAGAGTTTGTTTAGCGAGACAAAAAATGTAATTTTTCCAAGAATAATCGCAGTAAAAAGGAATATAAGAATATTTAAGGAGTAAGATAGTTTGAATGATTTGCCTAAAGAGTAAAGACGAAGCAGTTTGGTTTTCTTGGCATAAAGACTTTATTTTCAATAGCCTAATAAGTAATTTCCCAGAATTATCAATGATATTTTTACAAGGTAACTCAGTGACGCTAGGAAATATATTTTAGCAGCTGATTTCAAAATGGTATCAAAATATTTCTATTAACTCATAGCTTCAAAATTACTCAGACTTTAAGATAATAAACTACGGTATTTAGCAAATTTATGGAGTTCATTTTTCCTCTGTAAATTTGATTTTTTTTTTTTTTTGCATCACTGGTTTTCTATATCAGTATAATACATAAAAGTTGGATCTATGATTTTTACTTTTTTTGGCTATTTCCCTGTTAAAGGTTAAATAAGAGTGGTAAAAGTTAAATTTGTAGAGAGAATTTAATTAATGAACAATAGAAATGGGATTGTACTAAGAACAAGACTCTAGAAACACAACTTAAAATATACGTAAATGATGATATTTAATTTTCTCTATAATAGCAACATTAGAGTAACTAGAAATTTATTCAAAAATGAGGTTAAAGAAACGAGGAAAGATGCCGAAATAAAGGAATGAAGTCAGTCATGAGTATCACACTTTATCAAAAGCTTTCGATATGACGAGCTACGCAGTTAAAGATTTCATCGAAATTTCAAAGGGAAAAGAAGTGACTGCATCATAGTACGAGTATTATACTGTAGTTATTATGGGCAACTATGATATTAAAGTAAGTCGAAAGAGTGCCATTACGCTTTCGAAAAGAACGAAAGTTTTTAAAGGCTACATTGCATAAATTGTCCTAACGAATTGTTGGAACAAGTGGCAAAAATGTTACAACAAATTTTTTCATTTATTTTCTTATTAGAAAATAAACAGGGGAAGCGACTTTCTTATTATTATTCTTAAATGTCTTTTCTCTATTGAAAATTTTACTGTGACAGTTTTGCCACTTGTCCCAACGATTCGTTAGGACAATTTTGACAGTTGCCGAGAACTTGTAATAAAAAATTGTATTATATATATATATATATATATATATATATATATATATATATATATATATATATATTATATATATATATATATATATATATATATATATATATATATAGAAAGAAAGCTAAAAACAAGGTTAAAATAAATTTAAGTATGACTCAATTTCTTTAAAGCTGTAACTTATTTTTACTGTATATATATATATATATATATATATATATATATATATATATATATATATATATATATATTATATATATATATATATATATATATATATATATATATATATATATACAACCTTTGGTGAACAAAGTCTAGAGAGCTACTAATTTTCACCAGAGTTGGAGAAATATCTGAAATCTGGTAATTTAAAAACCGACATGTCCCAATACACGGCGTTTGAATGTGTAGAAGTTAAAGGATGTTGGAAAAAAGAGAAAAAGAGATATATATATATATATATATATATATATATATATATATATATATATATATATATATATATATATATATATATATATATATATATATATATAAATTTCGGAATCTATCCTTCTCTCTGTTACCTTCTCTCTAATTTCCTATCCGGTCGTCCTATAGAAGCTGTTGTATAACGTCACCGTTCTATAAATAGTGATCACCATAAATAGTGATGTTCCTCAAAGTTCTGTCCTATCCCCAACTCTTTTTCTAAATTTCATCAATAACGTTCTTTCTATTACTTCGTCTCCTATACACTCCTATGCCGATGGCTCCACCCTTCATTACTCCTTTTAATTTGAAAGACGTCCCTCCCAACAGCAGTTGATAGATTCAAGAAGGATGGCCTTGTGTATATGTGTGTGTGTGTGCGCTTCTTAAGATAGCGATGGGATGATTGTCTTGTGAACATTCCATTCATACAAAAATGGAAGTAAATAAATTATGGTATATTGATTACACTGAGGGCGAAAATATCAATTTTTTTGTCCATTGAATTTGTTTTAACACTAATTTATGGGCAATTTGTGTGCTACGAGCACGAATTTTAACTTGATTTTCCTCTATCAGATCTTGAATTTGCTCAACACTCTTCCTCCTTCATGGTAATCATAAAAAGTTTTTTTCCTCAATATCCAAAAGTCTTTTTTGCAGTTACACATATGAAATAAGGTTATTATCTAGATATTTTTACCTATTACTATAATATTTTTGCATTATGTCTATTTTTATAACATCTTAAAAATATCTCTAAAATCAGATAGACGGAGCAAGAGTGGATCATATGTGCTGCCTTAATAATGGTTAATATTTAAAATAAAGAAGGTATCCTTGAGTAGAAATGACTTAGGTTTTCAAAATGTTGTCAATGTAAATTTGAGTAAGTTTTTTTCATTAGAACCCAATGGACTCACCAGGGTTTATAAAATATATAGAAAAGAAAGTATTTTTTCAAGCATGTGAGTGGATAATTTTTGCAATGATTTTTCCGCAAGAGGTTGCTGATATTATCTCTTTTTCAACCATTAAGTAAAAGTTAGATCGGTATATGGACGATCAAGGTAAAGTATGATTGAATCAGCTTTTTTCCTTTGGCTATATATCTTGGCTTCGACCTTCATTTGAGGCATTAGTGACTTTGCATATTAGCTTAGAGATGATATTTCTTAAAGTTTAGTTTATTAACGGCATGCTGCACATCCTGTATAATAATGTGATTGAGTTATTTGGATAGGGAAACTTCACTCATAGTGGATGGCAACTTTAGTATTTTTTTGACTGGGACAGTTTTGATAGGTCCCTGTGGCTTCTAACTGTCTCTTACTTTTTTATATTGTCTCTCTCTCACACACACACACACACACACACACACACACACACACACACACACACACATATATACACACACACACACACACATATATATATATATATATATATATATATATATATATATATATATATATATATATATATATATATATATATATATATATATATATATATATATATATATATATATATATCAGGTAACTTTTAAGGCTCAGTTAACAAACTTTCATACTCGATGAGTTG
>SEYY01018533.1:165000-167500 GCA_009176605.1 Armadillidium nasatum | reverse complement strand
AAAATATTAAAAATTTTAATTATAATAATAATAATAATAATTATTATTTATTACATAATTTTATCAATATTGTTTAATATTTTTTTTCAAACTTTAAGGAATTTTTAAATATTTCAATAACGATATCACTTAATAAACCAACGATCTGGTTGAAATTTTAGCTTTTTTATTTTATTTTATTTAGTTTTAATAAAAAACTTTCTGTGGGGAACATATTCATTTAAAAAATAATATAATTCCTAGAGTTTGTTAACTATATATATATATATATATATATATATATATATATATATATATATATATATATATATATATATATATATATATATATATATATATATATATATATATATATATATATATATATATATATATATATATATATATATATATATATATATATATATATATATATATATATATATATATATATATAATATATATAATATATATATATATATATATATATATATATATATATATATATATATATATATATATATATATAATTGAAATAACCCACAACGACAGAAAAACATTTAGCCATTTAGAAGGGTAATTTTCTAATTAGAAGTTAACAAGATTGAGCCAAGAAAGAGTGTGATTGGAGAACAAGAAGTTATAATTGTATGAACACATTTGTTACATGAAAAAAAAATCCATTTTGAACCTATATATAGATGGAATATATGAAATATATATATATATATATATATATATATATATATATATATATATATATATATATATATATATATATATATATATATATATATATATATATATATATATATATATATATATATATATATATATATATATATTATATATATATATATATATATATATATATATATATATATATATATATATATATATATATATATATATATATATATATATATATATATATATATATATATATATATATATATAAACTGATTTCATTCTGTTTCTTTCGTGATAGAGTATTTCTTATCCAAAAAATATGATTATTAATGTTTTAAAGGAAAAATCGGGTTAAATATGAGACACAAATTATGTTAAATCATAATGATAATTGTCCTAACGAATCGTTGGGACAAGTGGCAAAAAATGTTACAAATTTTTTACAGTTATTTTCTTATCAGAAAATAAATCGGTGAAGTTACTTTTTTATGCTTATCATGTATTTTCTCTATTAAATATTTTTCTGTGAAATTTTGTAGCATTTGTCCCAACGATTCGTTAGGACAATTTTTTGCAGTGTAGTTACGAAAATAAAATTGCCCTTTCTGTATTGAATTTGCGTTTCAAAAGTCGTCCATACTGGATATGAAAAAAAAAATTTGAAAGACTTAAATCGACTGTAATCTCTTTTTCTTTCTAACTTTGCAACTGTTATGAATTACCACCTTTAATTCTTTATGTAAATTAACAGAAGATTTGCTGAAGATAATCTTCTTTCCACTTCTTCTTTTTCTACTTCAGCAGAACAATAATGGTAAGTCCTGTTACACGTGAGCGATCATCAGAACAATGAAGGCAATTCCTGTAACACGGGAACCTTCAGAAGAACAATTAGTCTCATAAAGGAAAGATCTTATAAATTATATAAGAACCTTCTTATAAATTATAATAAATTCCCGGTTCACTCATATATTTCAAGGCAGATTATTTATAAGCTATTAAATATATTTTCGTTTTGGGAGAGCAACAAAGAGGCGTAGTAATAAAGTCATTTCTCTACTCATTGTCAGAGAGGAGCAGTTAGTTAATGTTAACAATTTGGGTCAAATAATTTTCAAATGCTGACGTATATATATATATATATATATATATATATATATATATATATATATATATATATATATATATATATATATATATATATATATATATATATAATATATATATATATATATATTACAGTTTATCACTTTTTACAGGCTGAGACCTTTTCTAGGAGAGAACAGAATTATAAAATAAAAGAAAATGCACCCAATCTCAACCTAATGAAAATCTCTCAGATGAGCACTGACGGAGGCCTTAATGAGATTAAGATTAAATGTAGCAGGAAAAACATATGAAAACAGAGAGTTCCACAGAACTGGCTGGAAAGAAGGAGGCAATATAAAGGACAAGTGTGGGGTTTATCATATTCACGCAAAATTCATGCAAAAGCATAGCATCATTTTTATTGAGAGGGCAATGCAATAATGGTGGAATGCAGGAGGTCAATTCCTTAGAGCAACTGCTGTCGTAGTACCTATATAAAAGAGACAGTGCACCAACGTCACGTTGCAGAGACAGAGAGTCAAATGAGTTTGAAAGAAGGGGACAGTTTGTAAATCTTTTAGCCTGAGACTCAACTCTATCCAAAAGAAAGGTGGAACCGGAGCACTTCCCCAGATGTGAAAGAAATACTCCATACATGGGCGGATAAAACCCTTATATAATTGGAGAAACTGTCCGGAAGGAACACCACAATTAACAGAGAAGGAGGAAGAGGTCTCTCCAT
>SEYY01018533.1:142500-152500 GCA_009176605.1 Armadillidium nasatum | reverse complement strand
TTCACTTGGAGATTCTCCATTCGAAAGTATGATACAGAATAATGAAACAGTCGCAAAAGAAATGTTCTTACAAGTATTACCTGAGGATATTGCAGCAATGCTCGAAGTATTAACAGGAGATTTATCAATTTATAAGATGGCCGAAGCTGCTGACAAGTATATGAGTCGCAGAAGCAGAATTGCAGCAAACCCTTATCATAATGAATCTGTTAATGCAATAGCCCCTTTTTCTACAAGAACAAGAGAACTCACACCTCCACCTTCAAATTCTTTCCTTGCCCGCGAGGTGGATAAACTTTCCACTCAAGTTGCAGAGGCTATTAAAAAGATAGACGACTTTTCAACACAACTTCATAAGATGGATATAAGAATAATGAGACTTGAAGATAGTCGAACAAGAGGTTACTCAAATAGGGGCAGATCACCTTCAAGTTATAGACCAGAAGGTGCTCTTTGCTACTATCATTACAAGTTTCGAGAAAAAGCTACAAGATGCCAAGGAGGTAGTTGTCGATGGGCACCCAGGGAAGTCCAACTTTCAACGTCAGGACCATCTCCTTCAACCCCGCCGGGAAACGGAGCTTAGGGGTTAACATCAGCCCCTCAAAAAAGAAATTAAAAGTGAAATTTAATAATAAAGTGAAATGTATAATAGTTAGGGATAAAAGTGTCAATATTAAATATGAAAAATTAAGAAAGGAAGAAGGTAAAAGCTACTCCCTGGCAAATGAGGTTTATAGTATTGCAAATGATGATACAAATTCATTGCATGCTTTTATAAATAAGGTAAATTATAACAATGCTCAACTTCATGGGAATGAGATTGCTACTACTGATTTAAAACCATCTGTTTTAAACGAAAGAGTATCTCAGTCTACTGAACTTGAGCATTGTCCTGAGTATAATAGTTTTAAAAATAAAAATCTGCATTCACAACATGGTGAAAGGCCAGTCTTTGAACAAGGGCCATCAGCTCTTTGCAAATATACTGCGATGCCTGTTGAAAATGCAAATTTTTATAAGGGTACAACGACTCCAAAAATTATGAATGTTTTAAATATGTCTAAACCCAATTTACAATTCAACAGTCTATACCGTATTTTTGATGCTAACTCTAAAGAGTTATATGTTATAGATTGTGGAAGTACAGTATCCATTATTAAGGCTTCAGCAGAATATAAAAAAGAACCTATTGGTTTTCTTACTGCTGCTAATGGATCTCAAATTAACATATATGACGTTGAAACAAAAAGGTTAAATTTTTTATTGCGTAGAGATTATGAACATACGTTCTTAATCTGTGATGTAATTAGTAATATTTTAGGAATGGATTTTTTCCAAAAATATAATTTTTTAATAGATTTTAGTAATCATACAATTATTGATTTTAAGACTAAAAGCTCTTGTGATGTAATTGTAGGAAATGATGTGGAGTCTGTGCCTATAAAAAGAATTGATCATTTTGTAAATGTTACTCTATCTCCCAAATTGCCTTCCGTGCCTTCTCTTTACTCTAATCTATTATTTAATTTTAAGGAAATATTTACTGATTTATATTTAAATAATAGCGCAGAGTTATGTAATAATGGTAGTACAATGGTAAATGAAAATATACTTAATGGTAAAAATAATGCTGGGGGTAGCAACATAAACAATTCTTCCTGTAGGTATAAAAATAATAAAATTAAAAATATAAGTGAAATAAATAATAGTGATAGCAGTGAATATACAAATAAAGTGTTAAAATTTCCCCTTACATCCGCAGAATATGAGGCCTTAAAAGAGTTAGTCCCATATAAATTTGAGGTAAGAGGACCTCCCATAAATATAAAAAGCAGAAGAATCTCGACATGCCTATATGACAAAGCTAAAGTGGAAATAGGCAGGTTAGTTAATGCTGGGGTCTTATCTCCTTCACATTCACCATGGGGGTTTCCAATTTCCGTTTTGCCAAAACCCTCAGGTGGAGTCCGCATTGTAGCTGACCTGAGGCTTCTCAACAAAAGAGCAGTTCGTGACAATTTTAGTTTGCCAAATTTGGGGGATTTTTCAAACATTCTTGCTGGTGCAAAAGTTTTTTCTGTTCTTGATCTTAAGAAGGCCTTCTATAATTTAAAAGTTCACCCCGATTGTAGAAAGTTTTTAACAATTAACACCCCATATGGGAGTTTTTCGTATAACAGTATAGTTGAAGGTTTTCATTCTAGTCCCACCAGTTTCACTAAATATATCTCTCTAATTCTTTCTCGTATTCCTAATATTTTCATCTATATTGATGACATCCTAATTGCTACTCCAACTCATGAGGAGCATTTAAAAGTCTTAGAAATGGTATTTGATAGGTTAAATTATTTTAATTTAAAACTAAGTGCAGATAAGTGCAAAATTGCCCAACCAAAAGTTACATATCTTGGTTTTGATGTGTCGGAAGGTTTTATGCTTCCTAGTGAGGATAAAAGTCTTTCTATATTAAACATTCCAAAACCTAAGACTGTTAAGGATCTACGTTCTTTTTTAGGAAGTATAAACTATTTCAGATCTTCTCTTCCTGGAATTTCTAATACTATCTCTCCTCTTCTTTCATTTCTAAAAGGTGCTCCATACTCTCAAAGGAGAGTAAAATGGAATCCTGAAGCTGAAGAAGCATTTAATCTAGCAAAACTTACTCTTAAAAATGCTACTCCTTTGGGGTTTCCTTCTAATAGTGCCAAAATATCAATTTTCACAGATGCCAGTCAGACAGCCTTGGCTGGTGTAGTAGTTTCTACCGAAAATGAAAAAACTGTTCCACTTGGATTCTATAGTTATAAATTAAACCCAACTGAAATGAGCTATAGTATTTTTAGCAAGGAACTCCTTGCCTTGGTTAAAACTGTGAAAAAATTTCAACATATCGTAGAAGGACGAAAGGTAGATGTGTTTTGTGACAATCTCTCAGTCACACAGTCACTTAAAAAAGAGACTGATGCTAATCACTTGCTTGCAAGGGAGCAGCGTTACCTAACTTTCTTGTCTGAATATGATTTGAACATAACTCATATCAAATCTGAAGAAAATATTATGGCTGATTATTTGAGTAGAAACCCTGCTGAGCAGCCAACTCCCAGTTCACTGAAATTACCAGCTCCTTCAAATACTGCAGAAAATGCAGATGCAACAAGCAATTCACTCCAACTTGGAAGAGAAGACACTGTTACAGAAGTCCTTCCTGAAGTAAACTGCGATGAAGCATTGGTCACACCAGAGCTTTCTCCACAGCAGGATTCTTTAATAGAGGATGACTGTCCTTCACTGTCATCTATTTTTCATATTTCATCCTGTGAAGTGTTTAAACTATTTCAGTGTAAAATTGATTATAAAGAACTTCAAACAGCACAAGAAACAGATGTGCAACTTCAAAAATATTTAAACAAGCAAGAAAATACTAATCTCAAGCTGACCAAGCGAAACTATTATTATAAAAATGACCTACTGTCTTTGGTTGTCGATGAATCTATTCCACTTTCACCTCGTGTCTTTGTTCCTGAATCTTTCATTATACCTGTTATTTCTTATTCGCATTCACTTGGGCATTTTGGAGTCAAGAAAACTCTGGACATCTCTTAGGAAGCGCTTTGTATGGAAGGATATGCCAAAATACACAAAGCAGTTTGTTCTAAGTTGTGATTCATGTCAGAGATCTAAATCATTACGCAAAATAAGCCCACCATATGAATCTTACCAGCCAGTTTCAGCAAAATTTCAGGTAGTTCATATAGATATTCTTAAAATGCCTGCATGTAAAAATTATAAATATCTTTTAACTTTAATTGATAGATTTTCTCACTATCTCTTTGCTTTCCCACTTAAAAACATAGAAACCTCTACAATTGTGGAGACAATTACAAGGGAGTTCTTGCCCATAGCTGGAGTGGTAGGAACTTATGTTTCGGATCGTGGTGGACAATTTACTTCTGATTTATTTACAAGTGTTTGTGAGGAGCTAGGATCCCGACATAACTTTACTTCTGCCTATACCCCTCAGAGTAATGGACTCATAGAAAATTCTCATAGAACACTATTGAGGTCTCTTCGAGCCATGCTGTCGGATGAGTTGGAAGATGTTCAGAATTATTGGTTGGATCTCCTTCCCCTAGTGCTGTTGTGTTTAAGAACTGCACCATTAAACTCAGAAGGAATAACCCCTGCTATATTAATGATGGGTCAAAATCCCTTCCCTCCCTGGAGCTTTAATAGAACAAGTAGAGTCCTCATTCCCACTTTCAATAAAAACATACGCAGAAAAATTTGAAATTGTTTTTGGGACTCCCTCTATCTCCAGAATTTTCTGCCAAAAATCCAAAAATATATGTCCCAAAGAACTTACAAGATGCGAAATTTGCTCTTGTAAAGAACCAACAATATGGCAGAAACAAACTAGAAGCAGTATACCATGGTCCCTATCCCATTGTAAAATTTTCCGGTAATAATGTATACATAAAAAAGAATAATAAAGTTCAATGCGAAAATATTATTAATATTAAACCATATTTTAGTTTAAGTAATGAAAGTGTTGAACAAGGAACAATGTGATAAATAAATTAAAGGTGCTATATAAATATATTTTTGTAATTTTTTATATTTTACATTTTTTTAAATTATTTTTTTACAATTTTTGTAATTTTTTAATATTTTACAATTTTTTTTAAATTAAATTTTTACAATTTTTAAGGTATACTATTTGTTAGAATAAGTTTCCTCTAATGCTTTACTTTTCACTATTTCTTCAAATCACTATTCTAACATCTAGATAAGAAGGTTGGGTGTTCAGGTATGAATCTCCAAGTAAACTGGTTACTTGGAAATTCATTCTCTGGATGTCACCATCTTGGAGTAAAGTGTATTGATAATAGATGCTTTTTGTAAATATAATTTAATTAAAATAATATCGATAAAAATAAGGGTCGATATCGGGAATTTCGATATCGTGCAGAGGAAGTACCTTTGAAACTTTGGGTTATAGAAATATTTTGATAACATTTTGAAATCAGTGGGTAATATATATATATATATATATATATATATATATATATATATATATATATATATATATATATATATATATATATATATATATATATATATATATATATATATATATATATATATATATATTTTTTTTTTTTTTGCATCAGCGAGTTTTCATGACACAAACCTTTTGCTAAACTGTTTAATTGCATATTAGGGTAGAGAAAATAAAGTTTTTGTGCTCGAAAAACTAAACTGATTCATCTATATCCTGAAGTAATCAAAAACTCTACAACATCACTCACAAAAGCAAATAACTCAAACTCTCTTTGTCTTCAAATATACTTAGACTATTTTTCTTACGATCATTCTTGGAAAACTTACATTAATATTCTCGATAAGCAAGCAAACTCTAAAGGAGATAATGGCGCTAACGCTTCGTTAGATCTTCCTATGGCTTGCTCAGTATTTGATTTATAAAAGATTGGATAAAATTGTATGCAAAAGAGATATGAAAGTTCGATAAAAACTTTGGGCGAGAATGTACTAAAATATGACAAGGGAGTCGAAGAAAGATGATAATACTGTAGGGAATTGCAAGATGGAGTAGAAGAGAATATTAGACAACCGAATTGTCCAAATGAGTTGCGCAAGATTTGCCATCTTAAAGGTTGCTGGTTCGAGTCCAATTGCAGACATTAATTTTCTATATGAAAATAGTCTGTGAGAGTTATAGCAGACTTTATTTAAAATGCATTATAAAACTATCTGCGAGTGATGGATTTGACCTTTGACCTCGCTGCCCCTTTCTTGAGTTGAGTCGAGGGAGTCCTTTGGGAATGACGTCATGATTGTAGGTCATGAGCAATTCCAATGCGATTTCCTCTGAACCGCCATGGCCTAGTGGTAAACGCGCAAGACTTACCATCTTAATGGTTGCTGGTTCTAGTCCAATTGCAGACATTAATTTTCTATATGAAAATAGTCTGTGAGAGTTATAACAAATAAATGTAATATATATATATATATATATATATATATATATTATATATATATATATATATATATATATATATATATATATATATATATATATATATATATATATATATATATATATATATAAATTAGCAATGTATTTATAAATATTTAAATACAAATAAAAGTTTTTTATATAATTGCAAATGGAGACCAGCTTTCTTCTTTCTTTTATTGTAAAACTTCATTCTTCCCTGGCTTCGTCCTATTCGAGGAGGGGAGCATTCTAAGTATCTTCTTCCAAGGCGCCTTTAAACACCTTTACTCAATCACTTTACCTTTGTGCCACACTAGCGTTTGCCGATACAGTATTAGTAGAAAAATATATGAAGTAGAGTCTGTCAAGTGTAAATAAATAATATTAAGAGTGATTCGAGATAGTAAAGAAAGAAGGAAATCTCAAAGGTATGAGATGAAAACCTAGAAGAAATGAGTTTACAGATATTTGAAGATAAATGTTATAGCTCTTCAAGACACGAAAGAGAAATTTGGTCATTGTTGACGTATAACTATTTTAAGGAGTACTTCAGACTCTTTGAATAAATTTGAGATTTAGGCATAAAATCTAAAACAATAGAAAAGTATTTGAGTCTTTTTAAATATAAAGAATTTACATGATATTGTCGAGGAACATAGAGAAGGGATATTATTGAATACGTAGGAATGTAGATGTTCAGTTAGAAAAGGGATAAAGTAGAAGAATTAGAACAACAGGTATTGAGATGGTGTGGGCTTGTGTTTAAAAATAAAGATATTGGGAAAAACGGTATTTAAGGTGTGAAAGGTAACCTTAAAAAGAGCAAAACGAAATGAAGGTCGTTTATGATGAACGAGATCTGGAAATAATTTTGAATGGTAAGAGGGGCAGATGTTAGAAAGAAAGAAAAGGAGTTGAGAGCAGATAGGGTACAGTGTGGAAGGTAGTTTATGGGTCATAATTAATTAATTGAAAAGGTCATTTGAATGCAATCAAAACAGCGTTCTGGATCTGTAACTGAAAACTGATATATATATATATATATATATATATATATATATATATATATATATATATATATATATATATATATATATATATATATATATATATATATATATATATATATATATATATATATATATATATAATATATATATATATATATATATATATATATATATATATATATATATATATATATATATATATATATATATATATATATATATATATAATATATTATATATATATTATATATATATATATATATATATATATATATATATAATATATATATATATATTATATATTATATATATATATATATATTATATATATATATATATATATATATATATATATATATATATATATATATATATATATATATATATATATATATAATATATATATATATATATATATATATATATATATATATATATATATATATATATATATATATATATATATATATATATATATATATATATAATATATATATATATATATATATATATATATATATATATATATATATATATATATATATATATATATATATATATATATATATATATATATATATATATATATATATATATATATATATATATATATATATATATATATATATATATATATATATATATATCCGACCGAGGTTGTAATTTTGCCTAGGGCGGGACTTTGGAAATTTGTAAAGAGGTCAAATGCATTGAAATTTTAGGTTAAGAAAATTAGTTTTAATTATAAGGAAAGAGTTGAATAGTCAGCATCATTTAAATTAGTAATATTATGAATTTTTCAGAAAAAAGATAAGAAAATTTCAGATTTTCTATAATAAAAGTTTGAAAAAAACTACAAAAAAATTTTGATTTTTTTCAGGTTCACAATAGATATTCAGCAGGTTTACTTAGGTAAGACCCTAGGATAAAATTTGAAAAAATGTAAGATATAAAATTATCAATAAAACCTGTATTTATAGAAATCATTGCTATTTTATTGCTGTGTATCAAATTTGCATCATTTAGCTACATTATTTCAAAATTATTTTGTTTATACTTTCATTCAATATGGCTAAAAGATCAGCTGCAGCAGTATGGGAATACTCTCAATGTTTCAGGATAGGCTCGAAATACATAAATGTAATATCTGCAGCCAGGAAATTAGAAGAGGATCTCCGGGTGCCCCAAGTAAAAATTTTCAGCCAAATATTTATGTGACATCTAAAATCAAAACACGAAGATGAACATGCACTAGCAAAAGAGAAGTGGTCAAAAGAAAGAAAAGAAAAAGAAAATATTGGGGAAAAAAAAAATAATCGTGGTTTCTTATATTTTGTTTGATTTAATCCACCATTAAAAAATAAAATTTAAAATTTTAATCCCGGCAGGTAAACCCCGGGTTTCACTGATTATTTACCGGGACTGGGGCCGGGGCCGGGGCCGGAGAAGGGGCCGAAGGTCAGTAAAAATGGCTGGGGTTGACTGGGGCGGGAGCTGGACCGTGGCCTCAGTCGGTCCGTATATATATATATATATATATATATATATATATATATATATATATATATATATATATATATATATATATATATATATATATATATATATATATATATATATATATATATATATATATATATATATATATATATATATATATATATATATATATATATATATATATATATATATATATATATATATATATATATATATATATATATATATATATATATATAATTATATATATTTATAAGTGCAGTTGCAGGAATTTTTTTTTCCTGCAGTTAACACCACCCATGCATGTGGGGATATGGTATATATATATATATATTATATATATATATATATATATATATATATATATATATATATATATATATATATATATATATTATATATATATATATATAATATATATATATATATATATATATATATATATATATATATATATATATATATATATATATATATATATATATATATATATATATATATATATATATATATATATATATATATATATATATATATATATTGTAAGACATGAAACCAACCGACTTTAAAATAAAACTTAATATCTTGGTGACTCTTAATTATTAGTAGGATTCGATTATTATCGATAGTCTAGGGCAGACAGAGATGGGCAACCTTTTCGAGCTCGTGCCAAAATCGACAGAATCTCTGACAAAAAATTTTTCCAAGTGCTAATCAAAATTTTTTTGAAATCATAATTTGATATATTTTAAATATTTGAAGAACTTTTATATATTTTTTATGTTCAAACAATAAAAGGTTATTACAGATAATCTATCTAATACAAATTTTAAATCATTTATAAATGATGTACAAAAAAGAAATATATTTATTTACCTTTAAAATAACATTTAAACAATCCTGAAACTTTTCCACCTGGAAAGGAAAACATCAGCTAAAACTAGAGACAGATATCTTGCGACTCTTTTTATATGTCATTAGTGGGATTTCTGCTGCTGCATGACTGATTTTAAATACTTATTTTACAATCTGATGTTCATAATGTTACACATCTGTCGACCAATAAAATCCTCCATTTTAATACCCCAAGCTGACAGAGATATAGTTATTTAATACTATATATACCCTCAGTTATAAATACACATAAAACTGAAGTAAATAAGTTTTTTGGTTTCTTTCTCCTGGAGTTTCTTTCATATGTATTTTCAAGGCAATAATTACAACAATAAATCTCAAGTTTTAATAAGACAAAAGGGAATACCTCACAGAGGAGTTGCTCAAAGTCAACTGACCACTTCCGGTGCGCGCAGCAGTTCTTATAGCCTAATGAGAAGTTGACTTTGATTTCCTTCAGAAATAGGATAATTTGCACACGTCAAAACTCTATTCCAGTAAAAATAAAAAATGGTTTGTCGTGCCTGAAAAAATTTATCGGCAAACTACGTTTGTCACGCGTGCCAATGGTTGC
>SEYY01018533.1:125000-135000 GCA_009176605.1 Armadillidium nasatum | reverse complement strand
GAATAACTATTAAAATGGCAAATTATTTTGCGGGCCGCAAAAATTTCCCTCGAGGGCCACATAGGCCTGGCATTTCGCAGATGGCCCTTGTATGATTTATTAGTTTTATGAATATGAAACAACGCTTGCAACTCTTATGCTGAAACTCTGCATAAGGAAACTATTTAAAATACCTATATGCAGACGCAAAAATAATCAAACAGTTATTGAGGCATTTCCACATCTGCATTACACACACACACACGCACATATATATATATATATATATATATATATATATATATATATATATATATATATATATATATATATATATATATATATATACATATATATATATATATATATATATATATATATATATATATATATATATATATATATATATATATATATATATATATATATATATATATATATATATATATATATATATATATATATATATATATATATATATTATATATATATATATTACGATTTTTTGCAAAAAGTATTACATATTTTTATTAAAATATTATTTTCATTATTATTATTTATATTATTATTAATGTTTAATTTTTATTAATCCTATTATATTCTAATTTAAAACAAAACTATTCGCACGTATATATATATATATATATATATATATATATATATATATATATATATATATATATATATATATATATATATATATATATATATATATATATATATATATATATATATATATATATATATATATATATATATATATATATATATACAACTGATACAAATATTTCTATTGATAATAATACTATAAATAATATTCGAAATGAGAAATATTAAATACGGACACTTTTTATAAGTTATTTAAATTAAAAAAAATATTGACATTGTTAAATAACAAAATAATAATTTATATTAAACAATAATCCAATGTAATAATTGTATAAATAATATTTATAAAATTGATAAAACATTAACATTATTATTAATGTTTTTAATTAATTATATAATATATCGTTTAGAAATCACAAATTATCCTTACTTGTTATATATATATATTTCCTCGTATTTTATATCAAAATAATATTCCCAAGATTTGAACAATGTCTTTTCCCTTTTGGAGCTAACTTCAAAATGCTCTACAAATGAAATTGTCGGCTTAAATCAAGCTCAATTTCAAGAGTATGGAAGTAATAACAATAATTCCCGGTAATAACAGACCTTGAAATGAAGACTTGGAGCGCTTTTGTTGTGTGACCTCTGAGGGTTTTAATGCTTGCTTTCATACTGTTTTTTTTTTACATGGAAATTCGGACTAATATAATTTTTTTTGTAATGGTTGTGGTGATAACCATAACTGTAACAGTAATATATAATTATTGAAAAAAAATAAGAGTAATAATAAAAATAATAATAATAATTAAAAATAATAATAAAATAATAATTAAAATTATAATGATAAAAATGATAATAATAATAATTATAATAATAATAATAAAATAATGATAATAATAGAAATTTAATTGTAATAAATATAATTTTAATTATTTTTTAATTTAATAATAATAAAACGATAATGATAAAATAATAATAAAATGATAAAAAATTAATAATAATTAATAATAATAATAATAATAATAATAATAATAATAAAATAATAATAATAATAATAATAATAATATATATATATATATATATATATATATATATATATATATATATATATATATATATATATATATATATATATATATATATATATATATATATATATATATATATATATATATATATATATATATATATATATTAAACGAATTCAGCAAAAACCATAGTAATAATAATAATAATAATAATAATAATAATAATAATAATAATAATAATAATAATAATAATAAAAATAATCACGTACATTACTATTTTATTTTATTTCTTCTATAATTCTGACACAAGGTTAAAGAAAAACCTGTAATGAAAAACGTTCTTGCACCTTCAGTTGCTCCAGCTTATTATCGATAGGAGAAAGCATAAAGTGCTTACAGGCAATTTAAATAAACAGTCCTTCACCCCTACAACTTCTTCGAATTCTCTTTACAGTCTTACGTACCCAAGTGAATACTTAACTTTTTTTATTTTTTTTATTTTTTTATTTTTTTTTTTAAATTTTTTTTTTTTTTTTTTTGGTCAGTTTAACTATTGGGGAAAGATAAATATTGTGTTAAAATAATGTGTCTTTTCTATTTCTACTCCTTTAATTTCGCTTGAGAACTTGGTGACTATTGATGGTGATTGACTAGAGAATGACTCTGTCGGCTTTCACACTAGTACACTGACCTCTTTTCTTTGGTTATTTCCACAACATTCCAGTTCTTTATTCTAATTTCTATTTGAACAAAATTCTTCTTTTTCCAGATCTCGATTCTTGTTCTTAACCAAAACTTGGGTGTCTCAGTTTAATTTAACTGTTCCTATTGCCAATTTTCATTAAAAGGACGGATGTTGATTGTATGCAAAACTACACTGTCGTTCTTTTGCTTCTTTTACAGTGTTTCGTATATATTTTCTACGTTATAACTTATATTTTCTTGCAAATATAACTCTGCAAATTCATTTTTCTGTCTATTTCTTGCCTAATGATCGTCCTAAGCTCTTCGATTATATAACTAGAATATTAAAAACATTCTCTCTTTTCTCTTATTTCACTATTTTTGGATGATTTCAATGTTCATTAGCGCTTGTGATTTTAGTCTAGTTCTCAAGATATAGCTGAAGAACTTACATTCCATTCCTTTATGCAGAATAACATAAAGGAGTTAGTGCAACAATTTCAATGATCCATGATCGTGAGATGAATTCAGCATTTTATATTTTTCCTTAAATTCTCATTATTCTCTTTATAATGTTAAACTCTTTCCGTCTCTGAATTCCTTTTTTTTCAGCTTCTTAATCTTTGTATACTATTCAAGTACACGGCGGGAAACAGGAAAGGTTTCTACCTCAAAGAAATTTTGTACACTTTGGTGCAGTCTTCCTTCTTCGATTTCCCATGGAAAGATTAGTGATTCGATGTGTGGAGAAGGAACCCGTCAGAGTGAGGATAACCGATACAATTCTCTATGGCAAGGAGGCATACATTAAAGCGTACATTTAGCGTACTTTTTTTAGGGTGTTATTTATATTCTCTCTGAACTTAACATTAAAAAGGACAGTTGTAATGATGTCATTAATCCTGGGGAACTGTTATTCTCAAAACTTATGCTTTCGAACTTTTGCCTTCTTTATCCATATCTTGGTAAACTTTCTTCTCTGCTTATAAATTTCAACCATTCCTTCATACAAGAAACTCAAGTTCATTTAACCTATGCCAGAAAAGAGGGACCTCGTACAGCCCTCTATAGTCAGAATGGCTTGAGCGCGGAACATAACTACATATTTTTCTGTCTAATTGATTCTTTGTCCTCTGATCCTCGGTATTTCGGTGAATAATTTAACTATGGCGCCAAAAAAATTGAAAGTTTTCCATAGTGTCTGAAATAAATCTTTGACTTCCAAACTTCCCTTTCTCGGCATCTATCCTTTTCTCTAATGATTTCCTTTTCCGGCATTTCAGTAACTGCTTCTGTTGATGCCCACTTTTCATCTTCTAAATCTATATATAAATTTTGGCTTCCCTCAAAGTTTTGTTCTATCACCAACTCTTTTTTTTTCCACTATGAATTGATGTTACTTTATAACTTTCCTCTTCTATTTTCGTTTCAGTTTTAGGAGCGCATTAAAAACAACAAAAACTCTAATGCTATTCGGTTGATCTTGGTGGAACTAACGTTTTGATGTTTCTTTTTTCTTAAAAAAAAGCAGAAAAACTAGCTGTTTTCAATGCCTCAAAAATGCAGTACTTCATCTATCTACTCGATAATATCTTCTACACACAATATCATCTTTAAAAACATAGAGCTCATGTCTTCTCTTTTACATAATATTATTGATAAATTTTTTCGATCATTCTTCGAAGGATAACATTGTCTCTGCTACAGAACAATCCTCTTGCAGATTGGACAAACACAGGAAAAACTACAGAGATTTTTCTTACCATACTACTTACTTGTTTGCTTTGTCTAAGAGTGTAGTTCATCGTTAAATTCATTAACACAGCTTTTCTGGAAAAGGTGGATTCTTTAACATTTCGACAAACAAATTCTCCTGAAGTTGCTAACTCTCTAGAATCTTTCCTTATCTGTCGAACTGTTGCTTCATTCTCTTTTTACTTTTACTAATACAATGAACATTATTTCTATTACTTCTAACCTCTCTGATCGCATGACTATTCCCTTGAGGAGAGGTCTTACAACTCTTCTTGCAACAAAGTCCAATCCCTTCACTATCATTTCTACGTATATGCAAACGGCAAAGATCCGGAAGCTTTTCTTTTTCTCTTAGCCTTCTTTCTATATATATATATATATATATATATATATATATATATATATATTATATATATATATATATATATATATATATATATATATATATATATATATATATATATATATATATATATATATATATATATATATATATATATATATATATATATATATATATATATATATATATATATATATATATATATATATATATATATATATATATATATATATATATATATATATATATATATATATATATATATATATATATATATATATATATATATATATATATATATATATATATATATATATATATATATATATATATATATATATATATATATATATATATATATATATATATTATATATATATATATATATATATATATATATATATATATATATATATATATATATATATATATATATATATATATATATATATATATATATATATATATATATATATATATATATATTATATATATATATATATATATATATATATATATATATATATATATATATATATATATATATATATATATATATACGTCCGATTATCGCATGTGGTGATGATAATTTTTCAAAGTTGAATAGATGGCTAACAAAGATTTTATCTCCTTTACTTGGAATCATATCCATATAAAAAATACCATCCATTTTAATGAAAAAAATTGGGAGAGACATTCCTTCAAATCCTATTCTAGCCAGCTTCGATGTAAAAAGTTTGTTTACCAATGTTCCTATTCATATTTTTTTGGTTTTTCTTTCGGAGAGTCTAAAAGATTTGGAAATACTTGTCCAAATAAATTAATAATCTTCATCTTCATCCCCCAGGAAGGACTATCGTACTGTCAGTTGAATCTTTCGAGGAAGATCCTAGGGTTTCTCGGGCGGTACCGCTGGCTGGGCCAGGCCTATCGCGGATGCCGGAGATTATTCCCATCAATGGCAAGGGCACTCCACTGATGTAGTCGTTTAACGACTGAGTCATTCGGAGCTAAGCGCAAGGAGAAACCGCTCACATTTATAAATTAATTTATAAAATTAATTGAGAAAAGAAAAAAACGAAACGTTTTTACATTTAATAATAATTATTATCGACAAATCTTTGGGACGGGAATGGGGTATTGCCAATCTTTATATGGAGTTTTTTGAGTTTTTTGAGTGTTTTGAGGACATTCCCCTATATCATACCTTTTTTTCTGGTATCGCTATGTTGATGACATTTTAGTAATTGCACATAGACAATTTCCTATTCAGCAGTTTTTAACCCAAATGAATAATTTTGTTCAATCTATTAAATTTACTCATGAATTGCAGGAAAATAATGAAATTACTTTTTTTTATAGATCTGTTCATAATACAAAAAGACTCCGCCTTGTCATTTAAGATTTTTAGAAAACTTATCTCCCGAAATCAATTACTGCATTCCTTTTCAGAACACCCTGATTATATAAAGCGGATTATTATTTTAACACTTTCTCTTGTTCCCTAAATCTTACAGATCCGGTTTTCATGGATTATGAAATCGAATTTGTTTACCAACAATATCCGTTACTAGGCTACATTCGGAATTACACTCAAAGACAATACTATAAAACCCGCGCACGTTTCTATGGTAATAATATATTGGAACCCCGTAATCTCCCTACAAACATTATAGTCAATCTTTATGCCAACTCTTTATCTGAACTGCGGTTTACCTTAAAACATATATTTAACATTCATCTTATATTTACTTTCCCTGATGCATTGTCACGTACTTTGATTTCCAACAATATAACAGCCACAGAAGAAGCTGGGGGAGTATATAAAATTCCCTGTAAGACTTGTCATATGTCATACATTGGGGAAGCATTAAAAACCCTATCAATTCGTATCTCCCAACACAAAGCTGAAGTGAGGAGATTTAACCACAGTAATTCCATTTTTCTTCACATCACTCAACAACATTCAGTTGATTGGGACATTGCTTCCTTTGTTTTCTTCTCCAAGGCGAAAATACTAATCGTATGATTGAATCTTTTTTTTTTTATAAAATTATGCAAAACTTTAATTCTTCTCACGGATTTTTTGACATGGATGACATCGCTTACAATTTCCTGAAATTCATTTTAGTTGTCTTTAATTTCTTTTACCTTTTATCGTTTTATTTAATGGTTTTAAAGAGGATAATATATATATTATATATAATATATATATATATATATATATATATATATATATATATATATATATATATATATATATATATATAATATATATATAAAAGCGTCCGCAATAGGATTGTGCATACACACATCTCTCGTCCGTTTGCATTAAAGTTTCGTTTGCAAACTTTTTGCAAACTTTTTATATTCTTTTGAATAACTAATTAAAATTGTATGACTTTTTTTTTAACATTAAATAACTGTTAAACATTAAATAATAAATGTTATTATTATAAGATGTAATTTAATTTATTAAACATTTAATAATTAATAAATTAAAAAAAATTAAGAAATAAAAAAGTAAAAAAATAACATTTATACACTAGCTAATTGTATATAATGATGAATGCACAAACTTCAATCAGATCACGAGCCGCCTCTGATATATATATATATATATATATATTATATATATATATATATATAATATATATATATATATATATATATATATATATATATAATATTATATATATATATTATTTATTTCACTATCACCTTTCCCACTTTCGTGGGGGTGGTGCCGGCCACAATTCCCTTACAAATATACCCATTCTTATCTTTCAACCCCTTTCACTACCGCCCTCCATCTCACTCTGTCCTCCACAAGTCTTCTACCCTCTTCTAAACTCAAATTCCTTCCACCCAAAATCTCTCTCACTCCATATATCCATCTCCACTTTGGCCTTCACCTCCCTCTACCCCCATCCACTCGGATCTAATAACGTTCATTCATTCTGCACATATGTCCAAACCATTTTAGTACGCCCTCCTCCTCTCTATCAACTACACCCCTTTTCCATCTACACATTTCCCTTATTCTTTCATTTCTAATCCTATTAATCCTTCTCAATTTACATATCGCTCTCAAACCTTTCATCTCAAAGACATTCAAACTTTTCCTCGCCCGAGCACTTATCATCCATGTATCGCAAAAATACGTTACAGAAGGTAAACACGTACATTCAAACATTCTAATCTTTATTTCTTTCAAAAATTTTCCTTTCTTCCATACTTCTCTTAGGCCCCCCAACACTTTGTGCAGTCGTCAGCAGAAGTTCGTTCCTATTAGGCTAATATATATATATATATATATATATATATAATATATATATATATATATATATATATATATATATATATATATATATATATATATATATAAAATGGAGATCATTTCATAAAAGCTATTTTGAATAAAAAGAAAATAAAAACATTGAGCGGGGCTTAATTGAACAGTGATTGGCTGAACCTGAAATGATCTCCATTTTATATAAATATTTATTTCCAGCTTTATAGGAACGAACTTCTGTTGACGACTGTACAATCCCAAATGATATTTTTTCTTTACCCTTCAATTTACGTTTCTGTCAGTGCCAACACATCAAATCTCATTTCCTTCATCACAATCCACTTCTTATCTTTTCTTTCTTTATTCACTCCTCCCCTTACATTTAAGGTTCCCACTTTCCGTATCTTAGTAGCTCCCCTCCTTTCAGCCATCACTTTTGACTTCACTCACTCACTCACACGAAATATGGCGCTTTATGGTAAGTCCCACTACCTGAGGATACTTCCAATTCCTCGAGGCCCCTACTCTTATACTATCTTATATCACCTAACTTATTCAAACTTATGCATTTATTCAAACTTATAAATATAAATAAATACTTAAAAAAAATATTAAATCTTAATATCTAATGACAATCACTACTATACATAATCACCAAAATATATAAATATATCACTATTTCTAATTCATAAGTATCACTACCAATAAAAACATTAATAATGAATATAAAAAAAAAAAATGGTTAAAAAATATAAATATAAAAAATAGTCTAAAAAATATAACAAAACACAATACTACAATCTAAAGCACAATAAAATACAATAAAATAATCTAAAACTACACTTATTTTAGATTAAAGAACTTCAAATAAACACTAACACTTTAAACCTTAACACTTTGATTAAAAATTACAAAAAATAATAATTTCCTAAAAAAAAAAAAAAAAAAAAAAAAAAAAAAAAAAAAAAAAAAAAAAAAAAAAAAAAAAAAAAAAAAAAAAAAAAAAAAAAAAAAAAAAAAAAATAAAAAAATAATATATATATAATAAAATATATATATATATATATATATATATATATATATATATATATATATATATATATATATATATATATATATATATATATATATATATATATATATATATATATATATATATATATATATGCGAACAAATTTTTCTATTTCTCCTTTTTTTTTTTTTTTTTTTATTTATCTAAATTTTCAAAAGAACCAAGACAAATTTTCGTGCTCCTCCAGTTTATTTATTTAAATTATCTTTTTCAATACTGTGAAGAACCATGACCAAAAAAAAATTTTTAAATTTATTTATTTTTATATATTATTTTAGTTCCTTCAAAAGAAATAAAAATGAAATTTTTGTTTTTTTTTTTAAAATTTTTTTTTTTTTTAAAAAAAAATGAAATTTTTGTTGCTTAAAAAAAAAAAAAAAAGATAAAAAAAAAAAAAGAAAAATTAAAACTATCAATTTCCAAAATATGAAGAGCAATGTTCAAAATTTCACTAAATTTCACTAAATCACTCACAACACTTCACACAATTAAATAATAATACACTAAAGATCTTCTGAAACTCTTTCAGACTCCCAACTGGAGCTCTCTCCAGCAACACTCCCTCACAGAACCGAAATTTCGTATTCTCCCTTCTGATAGATTAGGACCTTTAGGACCTCTTCCTCTTCTCTTTGAGTACCAGCCCTCTAATTCTTCTCTCAGGTCTAACAGTTTCTTCTCCCCTCTCTATTTAAAGCGTCCGATCCCGATGATGTCTAGCTCATTTATATATTATATATATATATATATATATATATATATATATATATATATATATATATATATATATATATATATATATATATATATATATATATATATATATATATATATATATATATATATATATATATATAATTATAATAATATAATATTAATATAATATATATATATATATAATATATATATATATATATATATATATTAGGGATGGAGCGATACCAAAATTTTTACCGATACCGATACCGATACCGATACCTAAAAATTACCAGATACCGATACCGATACCGATACCGGTATCGGGAAATATGCCGATACTACTACCGATACCGATACCGATACCGATACTTTACTCTTATCAAAAACCGATATATATAAAAGGCGATACCGATACCGATACCGATACCGGTATCGAAATATGCCGATATAATTATACCGATATACTCCATCCTATATATATATATATTATATATATATATATATATATATATATATATATATATATATATAT
>SEYY01018533.1:115000-117500 GCA_009176605.1 Armadillidium nasatum | reverse complement strand
GTAATAATAAGTAATAATAAGTAATAATAAGCAATGATTATTAATAATTAATACTGAGTAATAAAAAGCAATAACACGTGATATTATGTAATAATAAGTAATAATAAGTAAAAATAAGAAAAGATCTAGTTTTACTAGAACAATGTTCACTTTCGTACTATTTCTGTACTATTACTACTACTACTACTACTACTACTACTACTACCAAAGGGTATTCCTAAGACACTTCACCACAAGAATAAATGCAAATTTCAAACTATATAGTTAAGCAACATTTATTAACCTACCTATCAAAAAAAAAAAAAAAAAAAAAAAAAAAAAAAAAAAAAAAAAAAAAATTATCCCAGAAAAAAAAAACCGTTCTCAACAGTTATACATTAAACTAGTTTGATAACATCATAAACTAGTGAAAATTACTTTTAAAAACTACGTTTATTTTGGATACATATTTTGATGAATTAGCTTCTAGCCATCTTCAGATGAAGATCGAATAAGGAAGTTATGCTTGCGGTTATATGTTACTTAAATACTATTTATACTTGCGATTATTCTATTTAAATATACGTTGCGAGATACTGAACGAAATCGCCTAAACAGATTTTGGAATTTTCAACGAGTTTGGTTGTTTTGAAGAATTCTTGAGAAACTTTGGAATTTTTGATTGCTTAGAGGAATTTTTTTTCAGGTTCTTTGAAAATGTTTTAAGCACGTCATTTAAATTTTGCAAAAATATATTGATTGGATTTGAAAAAGTTTTGAAATAACTGCAACGTAAAATTCTCTACGTATTCCTTTTGATATAAAGTCTTTAGTTTTCGTATTTTGTTCTTCAGTTCTTGACAGACAAAGGTTTTGAAATAGTTGAAATTCATTTTAAAAATCTTGTATGTGACAGTCGCTGCCGTGGAGTGACGGTAGAGTATGATTCACGTGCTTGAAGACACTAGTTCGATTCGTCATGCGTATCATTCTTAAAGAAACTTTCTAGAAAACTTTCCCCCCCCTCCCTGAAAAAGGACAATTTTCTCAAGGTGAAAACATATGAAAAAAACTGTATTACAATTCAGTAAATTAAAATACTGTCATTTTTTTTCAACAAAACTGTTCGAATCACATTCTGACATACCAAAAAAATCAGACGAGTTCGACACGGTAAACCAGTTCGTAAAATCATGCACTCATTCATAACCAAAAACCTAAATGTTGCGTAAATTCCAAACAAATTTTTTTTAATTCATACTTACTGGTAAATGAAAACAGTTATATTTGAATATATATATATATATATATATATATATATATATATATATATATATATATATATATATATATATATATATATATATATATATATATATATATATATATATATATAGGGATGGAGTGATAGTATCGGTATCGTATCGTATCGGCAAGTATCGGCAATATTTTCCGATACCGGTATGGTATCGGTATATTTTATATATCAGTATCGGTATCGGTATCAGCAAAAATTTTTGGATAATAGTAAAGTATCGGTATCGGTATGGTATTGGTATATATCGGCATATTTTATATATCGGTATCGGTATATATCGGTATAAAAATTTGGTATGCTTCATCCCTAATATATATATATAACTAAAAGGAGATATGTAGAAAGAGAAAGCAGCCAAAAATGCTTCTCAGTTCCCTCATAACATTTTTTACCATCTTTCCCTATCTTCCTTTTTAGGTCTCATTCTTTCATTCTATAAACCTCTTCCATTTCTTTGTCAATAAACAAGTTCTCCTACGATCCATCCTCTCATATATATCCTAAGATATATCTTCCAAATCTTCTAAATCATATACTATTTCAACCTTTCATTTAAAGTCTTATTTCTAAATCTGAAGAAATTTCTAAAAATATTAAGAAATTTCATCTCTTCTCTAGACGTTAATCACTTTAAAAAACATATATCAATAATTGCAAGTCTTTGACAAGCTATATCTCTTAAAAGTGTTTTTTCCCTCATTATTAACGTTATGAATTATATTGCAACTCTTGTTAGAATAATTATGAAGTTCTGCCCCAGGAAACTGCTTAATAAAAAATTATCTCTAAAAATTGAATTTTAAAATAATTTTCTCATAATAAATATTATATATATATATTATATAATATATATATATATATATATATATATATATATATATATATATATATATATATATATATATATATATATATATATATATATATATATTTCCATTCTTATTAATTATTAATTATTATTATTATTATTATTATTATTATTATTATTATTATTATTATTATTATTATTATTATTATTATTATTATTATTATTATTATTATTATTATTATTATTTTTATCAATTTAAATAAATATTAATTAAATTAAAACAATTTATATCTAATTTACCTACTATTACTACTGCAATTATTAAAACTATTACTTCAAGCTACTCTTATTTTTATTGTCACTTATATCGCTGCTATTATTACTAATAATAATAT
>SEYY01018533.1:102500-107500 GCA_009176605.1 Armadillidium nasatum | reverse complement strand
GTCAGTGTACTTTAATGACTTTATGAAATGATTTCATATTTTTATGTTTCTTTCATGTGGACAGATTGACATATAAGAGCTGAAGGGAAAGAATTGCCATTGTGTAACAAACAGGTTTAAACTTAGCTTTGACGAGTCTATGAATAGTCTCCAGTTCTGAAGGTTGTACTTCAAATTTTAAAGCTGTCACCAAACCACATTACAGCAGGCAACAAGAGTAGTTTCCTTTCTAAAGTGCTGACTCAAATCTTTTTGGTCGAGTCCTGAACAGAGACACTTTAAAATTAAGGCAGTAGAAGATTCCAAGAACTGGCAAGCACATTTTTTGACATATATATGTATAAATGTTTTTAACCCTCCGAATTTAATTTCAATACATTTAAGTAACAGTTTTCTTGTTGCTTTTTGACATAAATATTTACATGAGTATTTAAAGTCTATATATATATATATATATATATATATATATATATATATATATATATATATATATATATATATATATATATATATATATATATATATATATATATATATATATATATATATATATATATATATATATATATATATATATATATATATATATATATATATATATATATATATATATATATATATATATATATATATATATATATATATATATATATATATATATATATATATATAAAATATATATAACTTAAATGGGCTAAATCTGAGGACTAACAGCTAACTCAAAGTTTTTAATGTAATTTTCGTTTTTTTCCTTGATGAAATGAATAAGAAATTGCTATTTTCAAGTCAGAAGAGATTTTCACTGTTGACCAGTGTTATTTAATCGTTGATCTTCAAACACAGCTTTGTAATTAGTTTCTCAGCATTATTCAATAACACTTGCAATTCATTTATTGATGGTGATAATATAACCAAGTGATCTGCATTTATAAAAATATTAAAAAATATAAAGCGCAAATTTGGTTCCGGTACTACACTTTGAAAGTTCATCTACTATTTATATATATTAATTCATTAATAGGTAAAAAAAGAGGAGAGAAAATAGGTCCCTACCTTATCTCATTCCATTCTTAATCTGACAATATTCAGTAAAACAATTATGATACATTATTATGTACAAGCAATTTTGAAATTGATTGTTATACAATATTTAAAAAACAATATTGAGGACATTAATATTACTAATCTTCTTGAACAAGATCGTCGAGTATAAAATCTATAAATGATCGAAAATAGAGATAAATCTCAATTCAACAGATAAAATTAATAATATAAATCATAAAATTAATAAAAAAAAAATTTGATTCAAGCATGACAACGCCAATCAACCATTTATTTAAAAAAATACCAAAAGAAAGAAATAATAAATAATATTAACGAGATATCTACCAATTTTTTTCAGAAGGATTTAATTAATGAAGCTCAAATCTCTAATTTTAATTAGTATTTTTTTGTTATAATAAATCTTCTAAAATTTTCTTGGTTTATTATATAATATAACAGGATACGAAAATAATAATGATAATAATAATTTTTTTACATATTTCCCTACGTAGTTTTAACGGTATATATATTATATATATATATATATATATATATATATATATATATATATATATATATATATATATATATATATATATATATATATATATATATATATATATATATATATCATATCGTGAGGGAAATAAGAAAAGAATGACATCAAGATTAAAGAGCAACTGATTCAGTTGTTAATCAACTGGACTACTCAGAGGATACAAAAAAAATCAGTGGCTGTCAAAGTATTTGATTTCGAATTTAGCTTTATAAATTCGAATTATAATTGTAGAGAAGAATACGAGACAGGAGTGTATGATATATAATACCAAAGGCCAATGTCAAACAAATGAAATACAACGATGATTCCACCCAGGGAGATGAAGTAGCAGAGAGAAGGTCATTAATGAAAAGTAGAAAAAGTGTTGGAGATAGGACAGATCCTTGAGGAACACCACTATTAATAGATTTAAAGGATGAACGGTGGCCATCTACAACAGTTGCTTTAGAATGACCTGAAAGGAAATTAGAGAAATGGCCACAGAGAGAAGGATAGATACCGAAGGAGGGAAATCAAAAAATCAAAGATTTGTGCCAGACTCTATCGAAAGCTATTGATATGTCCAGCGAGACAGCAAAAGAAAGATACATCGAAATGTCGAAGAGCGAAGGACAAAGAGTCAAAGAGAAGGGAAAGAAGACCAGCAGTAGAGCTCTTTTTTTACGAAAACCACACTGGCGATCAGAGATAAGATTAAATGAATTAAGAAATTTCCAAATCGTCCTGTTAAAGATAGATTCGAAAAATTTAAAAAAATAGAGGTTTAAGAAATGGAACGGTAGTTAGAGAGTTGAGTGAGATTTCCCTTATTTGGCACATAATGAATGAGCTCACGTTTCCTGCAATAAGGAAAGGCTGAAGTAAAAAGACAAAAACTAAGCAGTTTACCAAGCAGAGTGCAAGCTCGGAAACACAATTTTTGAGAACCACAGTAAGGATACCATAAGGACCGTACTCATTTTAAGTGTTAAGCTCAGATAGAGTAGAAATAACGTCCTTAGAAGAAAATCTAATTTTAGGCATAAAAGATTTAGTGAGATTGAAGGAATAGGAACAGCTCCAGCATTGCTTAAGGTTGAACTAGAAGTAAAAGTTTGAGCGAATAGTTCAGCTTTAGAGGAAGGGAAAATGGCAGTTGTACCGTCAGAAGATACTAGAGGAAGGAAAGAGAAAGAAGCAAAGGAAGAGTTAACATTTTTTGAAAAATGTTAGAAAAGGCTTGAGGAGGAAGAACCAGAAAGGATTATTTCATTTACGACTGAGAAATTAGTTTTTTTTGCAGAGAAAAATAGATTTTGCACGATTCCTGGATGAAATTTTAGTTTCATGAGTTTCTGGAGTTTGAAGAGAACGATAATTCCTGAAGGCAGCATCCCTTCTACTAAATCTTTTTAGGTTTAGTAGAAGGGAAAGAATATGGAATGTACGCCTCCATGCCAGAGAAAATTACTTTGGTTATGCGCTCTGCACATTCCGAGGGAAATAGTTATCATTCCATTTGGAATCAGAAAAGTACAACTATAAGTCAGACCAGTTAGTAACTAAAATACCAGAAATCTCTCCTCACCGAAGGAGGGGGTCGTTCTTGCGAAAGAATTGAAGAGACAGAACAAGATACAAAGAGAAGAAGGTGATCGGATGAACCCAGAGAAGGAAAGTGTTTAACAGTGTAAGGAAAAGGATAAGAAATTAGGAAAAGATCAAATATGTTGGGTTCATCACCAAAACTGTCAGGAATACTGGTAGAGAGGTGCACCAACAGCTCAAGTTTGTTTTGAATAGAAAAGCGGTTGGCGAGTTCGCAAACGGATCATGAGAACTAAATGAAAGAGATTGACGGTGGTGAACGTTAAAATTGCCTAAAATGATGATTTAAAATATATTTAAAATATATAATTTAAAAAAACGAAGAAGTAAGAATGTGATCTGTTTTAGAGTTAAGATAGTAGAAGAATTTTTAATAGTCTTTAGAGTTAGGAGATAAGAAGACAGAACAAATGAATTTTGTTGTAGAATTGCTAGAATGTTTAAGCCAAGAAGTAAAGAACACATAAGATTCCAGATTAGAGACACAAGAATAGACAACATCGTTGCTCACATATGCGCAACATCTACTTTTGGCTGAAAATTGAGGATAGAGACAGTAGGAGGAAACAGAGTAGGGCTTGCTGTCAGAATGCTCAAACACCTGAATTTCAGTTAAGAATAAAAAATGAAGTCTAGAAGAAGAGAGGTGGTGTTCGACAAAGTAGAAATTAGATAAGAGACAGCGAATGCTGCAGAAATTTATGAAAAAAGAAGACCTTGCAAAGGGGCAAGCCGGCTTCATGGTCTTCGTGGAATGAACCGCATCACTGGAGTCCACCAAATCCCAAGAAATAATAATATTGAAAGGAAATTAGAAAATAAAAATGCACAGACCCAAAATAACATACATAACAATTTCTGATGCATCTTATTGTTTCGCCATTTTTTTTATTTACAGCTAATGTATGAGTAAATTCTTGTAAAATTTGTGGGGACATTTGAAGGACTCATATATATATATATATATATATATATATATATATATATATATATATATATATATATATATATATATATATATATATATATATATATATATATATTATATATTATATATATTATATATATATATATATATATATATATATATATATATATATATATATATATATATATATATTATATATATGTATAGTGTACCTTCTTAGAAGAAGGTACACTAGAGACCCTCTGAGAAGGTGAAACGCGAAAAATAACGAACCAAAGGGCAACGCAGTAAAATGGAATGGTATAGCCCATCCTATCACCCAGCTGGTTATGCCCAGTGCGGGGTACTTGTATCTCTTCTGACAGAGGTACGTGCTCCCCTATATATATATATATATATATATATATATATATATATATATATATATATATATATATATATATATATATATATATATATATATATATATTGATAAAATAATTTTTGGATGATGCTGCTTATCCCTTAGTAATAATAGGTAAAACTATATTCAAATATTGTTATTGTATTTGATTCAAAATACAGTTTTATTTTGACTGATGTATTATATAAATTTAAAGCCACAGGCCTATCGTTGCTTATCATTATACAATCTCAGGTTTATCGTTGCTCATCATTATAAAGTTCAGGCCTATATTTGCTCATCATTATAAAGTTTCTGGGTTATCGCTGTTTATCATTATAAAGTCTCAGGTCTGTTATTGTTTATCATTATAAAGTCTCTTATGAAATCCTTTCATAATAATCTATTAATTAAAATTTTGCGACAAAATGGATGTGTAAACTTCAAGCTTTTAGCCTCAAGTAAGATGTAAAAGATTCTTGTTTTTTTTTTTTTTTTTT
>SEYY01018533.1:77500-90000 GCA_009176605.1 Armadillidium nasatum | reverse complement strand
TAAAATAGAAAATAATAATAATAATAATAATAATAATAATAATAATAATAATAATAATAATAATAATAATAATAATAATAATAATAATAATAATAATAATGAAAATAATAATAATAATAATAATAATAATAATAATAATAATAATAATAATAATAATATATAATATATATATATATATATATATATATATATATATATATATATATATATATATATATATATATATATATATATATATATATATATATATATATATATATATATATATATATATATATATATATATATATATATATATATATATATATATAATATATATATATATATATATATATATATATATATATATATATATATATATATATATATATATATATATATATATATATATATATATATATATTAGAGTATGCATGACTTTTTTGAGGATCAGACTTGGAAAGTTGTCCTTTTCCAAAACCCCAAAAAAATTAAAAATTCGCTATAAACGTGATAAAATTACTATTTAGCCATGCTTTTGTTATTTACTGAATTCTTTGCATTCAAACGCATCAAAGTAATGTTTCAAAATGTTTTTTAAAAGTAAATTTTGTATATTTTTTTTTAAAGATTATATTTCTTGCTTTCCAGAGCTGTAAGTAATAATGCTTTCAGAAGCTTCGACTTCGTCCTCGACAAATTGTGTAAGTTCGAGGCAGAAAGACAAGATTTTTATTATTGGATACGACCCATCAAAATATTGTCAGTAAATTGCCATCCAATGGTCAAGTTTTACGCAGTCTGTTTTACTATAAGTGTCAAGTTAGACTATAAGCCAAAGATGCTGCAAGGCTTACAATCCAGAAAGTTGTACTCTTTTGGGATAAAGCTAAGAAACGAACCAAACATTTAAAAGATTGTATTGCGAAGCTTGAAAACCTTCACGAGGAATGGAGAAAACAGAAAAAAATGCGACCAGAAGTGAAAGTCAAGCTCAAAATAAAAAAATGGAAGGTTTTAAGTCATGCCTTGATGACCTGTTTGATATAGAACACGAAGAAGAGCTGAAGAAAGCAAATAAAGAAGACAGACAGTTTTTGTTCCTTCAGTGACAAAATGGACGTACTGACTGCATGGTAAGAGTTGATATAAAGTTCCTACGATTATTAGAATAATTAATTTAAAAGATCTTTTATATTTGACATGACGCCACCACATTTTAGAAGTAATACTGAAAGCAGTTTTTGATTGCAAAATGGGTTCAACTACTGATCCTCAGCCTGACATTTTAAAATGATTTCAGACAGGATGGTCCAAAATCGAAAAATAAAATATTTATAATATTGCTCTTGATGATAAACATGTCAAATTTAAAATAAATTTAAATGATCTTGAACATATTTCCAGTTTTCTCTCAATAACAGAAACCACTTTCATCAGCCCAGAAAAGATTATAAAGAATTTTTACAGTTGTGTTTGATATTTTTCGGTCGTGTTGCTCCAGAAAACATTTATTTCTGAGCCCCAGTTGCCATGCGTCACGCCAGGTGGATGGGAAAAGCCATTTGCTCCCTAAAGTTTTCGTTTTTAGGAATCATTTTTCTTTAAGTAACTCGAAGAAAGATGTCATCAGAAGTATTTGTTTATTAATAATTATTATTTTTGTCAAAGTTTAGTTAAAGCCACAATGTCCCAGAATCAAGATTTAAGTTGTTTAAAACCTTGACTGATAGCGAAAAATTTTATGGAGACATTTCAAAGGTGGCATTGTCTAAAGTTATAAATCATTTTTTTATTAAACCTTACACAAACAAATCAAAATAAACATAGCTGCAGAACTATTGTCTTTTGAGCAAAACAGTGATGTTGATGATTAGCTAAGCAAGCTCATTGAGCTTGAGGAAGAGAGTATGCAAGAAGATAGGATAATGAAAGTCAAAATCGTTTTGAAAGAGGCTCATTCTCTTTTGGACAAAGAAGCCGATTACCTAATTACACCACTAGTCTCCTCTACCCCACTCCTTCCATTCACCTGCCAGGTTGAAAATATATATTTTAATTAGTATCTAACTTGGACTCTTTGATGCTAAAAAAAACTCAAAAACAGTAGAAAAATATTCAGAAAAACAAATTATCTAAACGAATTTTCAATTGTTTTTGAAAAATCTGACTTTTTAGGTCCGGAACAACACCAGTCCTCTAAAAAGCCAAATATCTTCCAATCTGTAAGCCAAATATTTTCCGATCTGAAAGTTTGTCTAACATGTTGTGGTAGTTAAAATTGAAGTCAAGAACGTTCTTTACAAAACTAAAAAATAAATCTTTTTTTCCTAATAATGAGGCAGATTTTAACATTATCCAATCGAGCTGAAACTTTGAAAATCTCATTTTTACACCAATAAGCAACTTTTTTGGGGGGTTCCCTTAGAAGACATATATATATAATATATATATATATATATATATATATATATATATATATATATATATATATATATATATATATATATATATATATATATATATATATATATATATATATATATATATATATATATATATATATAATGTAATATCACCTTACTGTCACGCGAGATTTGATGCATGAACATTATAATAGTGATAATAATAATAATTTTAAACTTTGAAGCATTCCGCGTAAATGTTGTTGGCATTTTAAACCAAAAAATTTATTCCTTTTTTTTAATCGTTTTGCTTCACAGAGTTTTGATATTTTAAATTCTTATTTTTGGTTCGTCTCAAAGAAGGTGAAAATTAATAGATCTTAATTTACCATAGACATCTTTATTAAATCTTATATATATATATATATATATATATATATATATATATATATATATATATATATATATATATATATATATATATATATATATATATATATATATATATATATATTAAATATAAAAGCAGGAAAAAAAAAAATTAAAAAAAAAAAAAAAAAAAAAAAAAAAAAAAAAAAAAAAAAACCATATATATATATATATATATATATATATATATATATATATATATATATATATATATATATATATATATATATATATATATATATATATATATATATATATATAGAAATGTGATAGAAAGTTGAATTGGACATAATATGTTGATTTTAAATTTCCATCTTTCAGTACAAGTTCTTTTCTCTGTGACTTTTCTGACTTTCTTTCCAGTCGTTCTTTGCAGCCGTTTTGGATGACCGGAAAATGAAGGAAACTTTTTAGTTCTTATTTCTCAACCTCTTTCTTTCTCTTTCAACTCTAGCTTTACTACGTTTTTTGCCCCATCTGATTTTATTTCCTACTGACTTCTATTCTCTTACCCTCCAAAAAAAAAAAAAAAAAAAACAGTTTTGCTTCCTTCAAACTTTTACCTCTAATTCCGTAACTGTTCTTCCTGATCCACTTCAAGCAGCTTTGGTAGAAAAGCACAAACCCCAATACAAGATTTAAAAAAGATTTTAATAATAATTAAAACACTTTTTTTTCTTTTCAAAAAAATTCATAATTTTTTATTTATTTTCTGTTATTGGCTCTAGACTATAAAACAAATAACTCCACTAACACACAAAACTTTCTCAAATAACATTTAAAACGACTGTTGAACAGTTGACAGGCACAGAAAAAGTAATAAAAAAATGATAAATTGGGTTATATATTCATGATTAAATGAGAAAGGCAGTGCTGGATACACGGTAAATAAGTTTTCAAATTCGGTACTACATACTGTTATTCATAATGTCTGAGAACATATTACTTTAAAAATATTATCCCTGTAATATTTGCATTCAGCATTTTTTTAAATTTACGATGTCATAACATGAATACATCTACTAAGTATTTCTCAGGTGTAAATCGTTTCTTTAAGCCAAGATCTGATTTCACAAATTGCAAAATAAAAAATATAATATTTGAAACTGAGTTACGAAGCAGAATTTTATTCTTCTACACAAACTGTATAAAAATTTCGTTTTCTAAATCGTCGCAATTACTTCACAATTCTGACATATTTTCTTAATAAATCTCTAACATTAATTTAGTCAATTTTATATCTGAGTTTGAGGTTTATAATTCTTTGGATAAATAAATGACGCATTCCAAAATTTTCCTCTCAATAAAACTTAACATTTTTACAATGATCAAATTTTGTTAAAAGTCGTGAATTATCGTGTCGGTATTTGTCAGACATTAAATCTGTTCCTTCATATACTTATCAGCGTAAAAATAAATATAAAAGGAAATCTTTTTCCAAGGTTCTTATTTGTTAATAAATATGGTAAAGAAAATGAGTTTTTGAGGAGCTGAAAATAAAAAATCATCATTCCTTTAATGATTTCATTTTTATTCTCAGAAAAAGTTATTTGCATATATTTAACAATCAAATTTTAAAAGATCATCTTTATCCATAATTTAAGAAAGAAGGCATCATTATGGATTTTAAAATATATATTTTGCTGAAAAGAGCCATAGTATTTGAATTAATTCATCTTGTTGTTCTGTGTCTGGCCTTCAGAATTTAATCATTTCTCTATGTTTTCTAAAGACATATAAAGATAGAAATTTATTAATTAAAAAATTAATGAATAACCCTTTGATAACCTTTTATGTAGACATGGTGTTTGCTTTGTTTCGTCTGAATGAAAATTAGATTTAACTTTCTTTTAAAATTTTCTCAAAATTTTACTTTTATAAATCTTAAATTTTATAGAGATTATTGCTGTAAATTGAATAAGGGCAAAATTAAAAAAGGTAAAATTTGCTAAAAAAAAAAAAAGAATTGTTTTCGAAGGTGCAAATATTTCGCAGCAAATACTTATGTTTTAAAAAATAGTCTAAAATGGCTGATCATTAACCTCAATATGCGTTATAGTAGCTTGATCTCATCAGAGTAAAAATCAAGGAAACTTCCTTCCATGTAATGTAAAAAAAAAAAAAAAATTAGAGGGAATGTATTTTGAAAAGTAAAAGTTAAGAAGTAAGGATCACCTATATATATATATATATATATATATATATATATATATATATAATTATATATATATATATATATATATATATATATATAATATATATATATATATATATATATATATATATATATATATATATATATATATATATATATATATATATATATATATATATAATATATATATATATATATATATATATATATATTATATATATATATATATATATATATATATATAATATATATATATATAAATATATAAAAATATAAGAAAATATAATAAAAATATAATATATAATATATAATATAAAATATATATAAAAAATAAAATATTTAATATTAAAGGCTAATTAGTTTTTTTTTTTTTTTTTAAAAAATTATATATAATATAATATATATATATATATCATTAATATAAGTTAAATCAAATTAATATTTTATCAAAATTCAAGAGGAGCGACAAAATTTTCAAACCAGGTCTTTTCAGTAATTTTAAATATAATTCAACAGTGAAGCATCAAAACTTTTAATAATGTTCTTTAAGATAACTTTTTGTGAACAAGTGTATTTAAATTTGGAAATTATTAGTACTTCTAGGAAACATCTATTCGATAAAGGATTGGGATTTCGTCGCAGTCAGGACAATTGGAGAATTATTCTTCCCATGGTTCTAAAGGCTGGGAACCTTTTCTACCAGTATTTTCGTCCCACGTACGGTTGCAGTAATATGAAGTTTCTGCAGCCGCCGTCACCCTGCATCTTGCGGGATATGGTGTAGTGTATAAAAAAAAAATTATTATTTTTATATATCATATATATATATTATATATATATATATATATATATATATATATATATATATATATATATATATATATATATATATATATATATATATTTTTTTCTTTATATTCTCCCATAGTGGGTCTTCTCCCTGTAAGCGGGCCAGCATCTTCTTCCTTCCGACTTCGAAACTATTTATCCTTGAGTTCTCTAGAATACACTTGCTTGGGGTAATAGCTTCTAGCATCTTCTATCTGGTCTCTAGACTATATATATATATATATATATATATATATATATATATATATATATATATATATATATATATATATATATATATATATATAAGATAAATTGGAAGAAGAAGATGGAATTGGACGCCAAATGGAAGAAGGCCAAGGGGCAGACCTAGGAAGAAATGTAAGGAATCGGTGCAGGATGCGTTGAGAAGATGGGGGATGCCCACGATGGAGGAAATACAGGGAAGAAGAATGTGGGAAGACAGATATGAGTGGAGAAGACTACTGAGTCCCCTGACAGGTCGCGGTTTCCTGGACCCCGACCTTCCTGAGGGAGGACAGTAAGACAGTAAGTATATATATATATATATATATATATATATATATATATATATATATATATATATATATATATATATATATATTATATATATATATATATATATATATATATATATATATATATATATATTTATACGGGGGAGGGAAGTAGCGCTCCCGAAGCGATGAGATTACCCCCTGTTGGGTATACGGGGTGTTAAAGGTACTCCTATCTCATCTCGGTGCCCAATGGTTCGCTCCCTTTCGCGCTCACCTTCTATCTACACGGAGTGGCTCTCCTTTACATACATAAAACATTTCTAACACATCTCAAAAAAATAAAATAAATCAAAATGGCGTCAACTTCGGTAGCCTCGGAGAAGCCACGGGGGCGGCTTCCAAAAATAGCCCCTCATCCACCCCTTCCCCTATCACCACTTGGGAGTTGGTGGCCTCCGGTGATGGGGTTGGTGCCACCAGACTCGGCCGCCGGCTTGTCCTGATGCACGGTCTATTTTTTTCATTAATTTCTGCAACATTCGCGGTCTGCACTCTAATTTCCACTTTGTTGAACATCACCTCTCTTCTTCTAGACCTCACCTCTTATTCTTGACCGAAACTCAGATGTTTGAGCGTTCTGATAGCAAACCCTATTCTGTTTCCTCCTACTGTCTCTATCCTCAATTTTCAGCCAAAGGCGGTTGTTGTGCATATGTGCGCAACGATGTCGTTTGTTCTCGTGTCTCTAATTTGGAGTCTTCCGAATTTTCCACCTTATGGCTTAAACTCTCTTGCCACTCTACGACTAAATTCATTTGTTCTGTTTATTTATCTCCTAATTCTACTGACTATCCTAAATTCTTCGACTATTTAAACTCCAAAATAGAGCACATTCTCTCTTCTTCTCCTTTCTCTGAAATCATCATATTAGGTGATTTCAATGTTCACCACCGCCAATGGCTTTCTTCTAGTTCTCATGATACAGCTGGTGAACGTGCCTTCCTTTTCGCTATCCAAAACGACCTTGAGCAGTTGGTGCAGCTCCCTACTCGTATCCCTGATCGTCTTGGAGATGAACCCAACATTCTAGACCTTTTCCTAACTTCTAATCCTTCTCCTTATACTGTTAAACTCTTTCCTCCTCTGGGTTCCATCCGATCATCTTCTTATCTCTGTATCCTCTTCTATCTCTTCAAGTCTTCCGCAAGGAAAGACCCCCTTCTACGGAAAGGAAACGTTTGTGGCACTTCGGTGCCGCAAGCTGGTCGGACTTGCGGTCGTACTTCTTTTGATTTCCCGTGGAATGATTATTTGCTTCCGTGGGAGGGGTCCCTCGGAGTGTGCAGAACGCATTACTGAGGTGATTCTCTCTGGCATGGAGGCGTACATTCCATATTCTTTCCCTTCTACTAAACCTAACAAACCTTGGTTTAACTCTGCTTGTTCTCGTGCTATCCGCCGCAGGGATGCTGCCTTCAGGGATTACCGTCGTCTTCAAACTCCAGAAACTCACGCTACTTATATTTCATCCCGGAATCGTGCAAAATCTATCCTTCGTAACACTAAAAACTCCTTTCTCCGTAGAAAATGCAATAATCTTTCTGGTTCCTCTTCTCACGTTCTTTCTGGCATTTTGCAAAAAATGTCAACTCTAACTTTGCTTCTTCCTCTTTCCTCCTTTAGTATCTTCTGACGGCACAACTGCCGTTTTACCTTCTCTAAAGCTGAACTCTTTGCTCAAACTTTTGCCTCTAATTCAACCTTAGACGATTCCGGAGCTGTTCCTCCTCCTTCAACCCCCTCTAACTCAATTATGCCTAAAATTAGAATTTCTTCTAAAGATGTCATTTCTGCTCTCTCTGAGCTTAATACTAAGAAGGCGTACGGTCCTGATGGTATTCCTCCTGTGGTTCTCAAAACTTGTGCTTCCGAGCTTGCACCCTGCCTCGGTAAACTATTTCGTCTTTGTCTCTCTACTTCAACCTTCCCTTCTTGCTGGAAACGTGCGCTCATTCAACCTGTGCCGAAGAAGGGGGACCCCTCTCAACCCTCCAACTACCGTCCTATTTCTTTAACCTCCGTTCTTTCTAAAGTTTTCGAATCTATCCTTAACAGGAAGATTTGGAAACATCTCAATTCTTCTAATCTTATCTCTGATCGCCAGTATGGCTTTCGTAAGAAACGCTCTACTGGTGATCTTCTTTCCCTTCTCTCTGACTCTTGGTCCTCCGCTCTTCGGCATTTCGGTGAATCTTTTGCTGTCGCGCTGGACATATCGAAAGCCTTCGATAGAGTCTGGCACAAAGCTTTGATTTCTAAACTTCCCTCTTTCGGAATCTATCCTTCTCTCTGTGATCTTCTCTCTAATTTCCTTTCCGGTCGTTCTATAGCAGCTGTTGTAGACGGCCACCGTTCATCCTTTAAATCTATTAATAGTGGTGTTCCTCAGGGTTCTGTCCTATCTCCAACACTTTTTCTACTCTTCATTAATGACCTTCTCTCTATCACCTCATCTCCTATCCACTCCTATGCTGATGACTCCACCCTTCATTATTCCTTCCATTTTGAAAAACGTCCCACCCAACAGCAGTTGATAGACTCGAGAAGGGTAGCCTTGGAGCAACTAACCTCTGATCTTTCTCGTATTTCAAATTGGTTGTTTTCAATGCCTCAAAAACTCAATTCCTTCATCTCTCCACTCGACACAATCTTCCACACAACTATGATATCTTCTTCGAAAACACACAACTCAAGCCTTCATCTGTCCTTAATATTCTTGGTGTTTCTTTTTCTCGTGATCTTTCTTGGAAAGATCACATTACTTCTCTTTCTAAACAAGCTTCTAAGAGGTTGGGTGTTCTGAGGCGCCTTCAGAATTTCTTCACGCCACCCCAGTTGCTTGCTCTGTATAGGGGTGTTGTTCGCCCCTGTATGGAGTATGCTTCGCACATCTGGGGTGGTTCCACACATACAGCTCTCCTAGAGAAAAGGTGGAGTCTAGGGCATTTCGTCTCATCAACTCTCCTGCTCTTACTAACTCTCTCCAATCTCTTTCTGCCCGTCGAATTGTTGCGTCACTCTCTCTTTACTATCGCTATTACAACGGACACTGCTCTTCTGAACTCTCTCGTTTGCATACCTCCTCCATTGAGAAGAGCTCGTGCGACACGCCTTTCTACACATTCTCATCCTTTCTCTGTCCAACTCTCCGACCCCAGACTTAACCGCTATGCTCAATCTTACATATACTCTACTGGTAAAGTCTGGAACACACTCCCTTCATCTGTTTTCCCAACTTCCTTTGACTTGCATACTTTCAAACGCCGTGTATCTGGACACGTCGGCCACCATCGACCATGAAAATAGACCTTTCCCAACTCCGGTGGAATTTGGTAGGCCTCTGGCCTTTGCCCACCGGAGGGAGATATAATATATATATATATATATATATATATATATATATATATATATATATATATATATATATATATATATATATATATATATATATATATATATATATATATATATATATATATATATATATATATATATATATATATATATATATATATATATATATATATATATATATATATATATATATATATATATATATATATATATATATATATATATATATATATATATATATATATATATATATATATATATATATATATATATATATATATATATATATATATATATATATATATATATATATATATATATATATATATATATATATATATATATATATATATATATATATATATATATATATATATATATATATATATATATATATATATATATATATATATATATATATATATATATATATATATATATATATATATATATATATATATATATATATATATATATATATATATATATATATATATATATATATATATATATATATATATATATATATATATATATATATATATATATATATATAAGAAAGAAAATAAATATCTAAAATATTAAAGGCTAATTAGTTCTTCCAGTTTTTGTAAAAATTATGAATAAATAAATGTAGTTTAGCTGTAAGTGGAAAGATATGATATACATGGACAGACTCAGTGAGCAATTTTCTTTTATTATGATAAACATTCATTTAAGGTAAATTCTGCAATCGATGTTTTGAATATTAAGGATATTACGAAACTATATATAAATACCAATCAATACGAATAATAATATACGAGAATTATAAAGTACAAAAACAAAAGTAGGGTTAAATTGAGAAAAATTGGGTTTCTATCAATTTACCAAAAAAAAAAAAAAAAAAAAAAAAAAACATGTCAGCATGTTGTCCAGAATATTGCTGGTTCAAATCCCGTATTGTATATGCATAATAGTGAACATTGTGAGTGTATGTATGCATTGTGGTAATGAACAGAATATGCATTATGATGAACCTTGTTTGTGTGCGGTCTCTAGGGCGGATAGGACTAGCAAGCCTCTGCCTGAAATCAAAATTGTTCGGTGAACTCTGGGATCAGCCTAGAAAATCGTCGATATTTAGGAACGATATAGGAAGGTGAATATGAATAATACGCAAAAGGAATTATTGCTGATATACAGACGTGGTAATGTATGCTGATTCCACTGACAGGCTGAAAACTTCCTTCTGGGAACAGCCTGGGTGAACCGTCGGTATGATAGGAAAATGACATTGGAAACGAAAATAGGACTTTGAATTTGAACTTTGAATTTGAACTATGAAAGGCTGAGGCCTACCCGGGAGAAGAAGTAAAAAAAATCCAAAATAATTTAATACCGATTTAGAGAGGATATTTAAGATAATAAACTGGGAATGTTATGAATTTAAATAGGTACCCAAATAATTTAAGATTTGGTGATTAGAAAGTGTTGTTTAAGCTAAAATTTTGGTGATATACAAAGAATGATAATGAAGAGTGGCAGAACTAGTTGAACTAGTACACTGAAAAAAAAAAAAAAACAGAAATATATTAAAAAATTTAAATTTTTTTTCTTATTACAAAAAGAATTAGTGAAGCTAATTTTTAATACATAATATAGTCTTTAACAACTGTAATATTTTTTCCTACATTTTTACCATTTATTCCAACGATATTTTTGGGTATGTTTTTTGCAATGTTGAAAATCAATATTAAATATGGAGTTTGACGAATATCAAACTATTATTTATTAATTTTGCAAATAATACTTTTTATCAGCAATATCGTAGTATAAATATATATATTATTATTTATTCTGTGATATTACAAAGTGTAAATATATATACAAACCATCCGTGTGATACTCAACATTTTTAGAAATTGATGATTCTACAGTTTTTAGTATTTTAAACTATATTGTAGCCTATGCATTTTACTAGCTAATGTTGGAATTTCATTATTTATTTATTTATATGCTTATTATATATATATATATATATATATATATATATATATATATATATATATATATATATATATATATATATATATATATATATATATATATAATTTCACCATCTCATCCTTGCTGCATCTATTTTGTTAATCATAGGTCTTACCCCTACATATTCTCTGATTCTCTCGTTACTAACGGGGTTAACGACTAAATTCAACTTACTCATTCTTTATATTTATAAAATTAAGTTGATCAAAAAACTTTTTGACAGAGGATATAAGATTTCTTCATCCTATTTTAACCTTTTAAAAGAACTTGACTTCCTGAAATCATTATTTTGTTAAGAACGGATTCTCTAATTATTTATTAGACATTCGAAAACAACTTTTGCTAAATTTCAAGATAGACCTATTACTAAGTCATCTGCATTCAAAGAGATCCTTTATATTAAACTGCCTTTTATGGGGTGACTGAATAATGAAATTAGACGTAAAATTAATAGGATATTAAATAGAAATTTTCCTTAAATTGATATTTTCGATTGATAAAAAAAAATTGGAAAATATTTTCATTCTAGCTTTATGTTCATCGGGTGTCTATAAATATAAGTGCAGTTGCTGTGAGGCTTTCTACATAGGAAGACAATTCGCTGCCTTTCTACAAGGATCTCTGAACATAAAGGTATTTACTTCAGAACATTAGATCAGTTAAATCAGCTCCTTTATTCAGCTATAAATTCTCATTCTCACCATCGCAGTTTTTGTATACAGGATAACTTTGGAATTTTGG